>VSMD01140536.1:0-138606 GCA_008750895.1 Mirza zaza
TCAATTTTATTAACCTTTTCAAACAACCAACTCTTATTGTTTGTTGATCTCTAGCATATATTTCTCTTCTATTTCATAAATTGGCACTTATCTTTATTAATTCCTTTGCATTCTTTGAATTTAATTTGCTGTTCTTGACTATTATGACTATTATCTGTTTTAATGCTCACTTGGTAAAAGGAAATGATAGTAACATTATCTGCTTACTCATGGGTTGAGGAGAGATGAAATCTTGCCTGGCATGAACACTCATTAGAAGTTGTACCAACAGAAGACTCATGAGCTCTCACATTTGATCATTCAGAGGCCATTTATTTTTAGACTTAGAAAGGAATACAGAAGTTCCACTGCAGTTTAGGAGTTTGGTTCCTAATAAATGCTATTGTAAGGATATTTGAAATTAAGAAACTTAGGATAAATACCCAGGTATTTCCATATTACTACTAGGTATTTACACAAAGGGGAAAAAAGACATCCTATAAAAAAGACACCTGCATTGAAATGTTTATAGCAGCACAATTCACAATTGCAAAGATGTGGAAACAACCCAAGTGCCCATCAATACAAGAATGGATTAATAAAATGTGGTATATGTATACCATGGAGTACTATTTAACCATTAAAAAGAATGGTGAACTAATACCTCTTGTGTTAACCTGGATGGAACTGGAGACCATTCTTCTAAGTGAAGTATCACAAGAATGAAAAAACAAACACCACATGTACTCACCATTAAATTGGATAAACAAGTCTTCAGTTTCTGTATCTGGATACAAAAAAAGTCTCAAAAGTCTGCATAAATTGTGTGTGTGTGTGTGTATGTGTAATGGGGTGGTAGATCTCAGAATTAAAATATTCCTCTTTATGAGCATATTAAATTCAGTAACCTTGAGGAAAATGAATAGTGTTTTTCACAAGTTTAAATTAAACTTTAAAAATAAATCTAAGACTATGAGTTCTGTGAAAAGACATTGTTAGTTTGAAACGAGATAAATGGTCTAATTTTCTTGCTCTTGCTAGTAACATAATATTTTGGTTGCCTATTCTATTAACTGACACGATCCTGGCATAAGAGAATAGATGCGAATTAGTGAAACATTCCCTGAAACTAACGCTGGTAATTTTATTACCATGACTGTTTTAGAGGAGGTATCAGAAATAGATGATAGGATTTTACTTTATTTTTGACATTAAGTACTGTAGTTGAACAACTTTAGTAGTAATCAGAAAAGTCAATATATTATCACATCAATATAATCTCACTCCTTCTACATCACTATACTTTACTTTCTTTATAACCTGGGGGACTATTCCTAGTGGGCCTGGGACTTTCCTGGTTTTTGTTGTCGTTGTTGTTGTTTGAGATAGAGTGTCTTTCTGTCACCTCTGCTGGAGTGCAGTGGCATCATCATGGCTCCCTGAACCTCGAACTCCTGGATTCAAGTGATCCTCCTGCCTCAGCCTCTCCAGTAGCTGGGATTACAGGCATGCACCTCCATGTCCAGCTAATTTTTTTCTATTTTTCGTAGAGATGGGGTCTCATGCCTGCTCAGGCTGGTCTGGAACTCCTGACCTCAAGCAATCCTCCAGGCTAGGCCTCCCAGAGTGCTTGAATTACAGGAGTGAGGCTTTCCTGGTTTTAACACTAAAAGTTTCCCACAGTCCCAGGCAAATAGGGATGGTTAGTAACCCTATATATAACCCTAGATAATAAAGTAGTCAATGCCTCTTTAAAAGTATTTAGAATATTATCCAAAAACATTTTGGATAATAAAAACTTTATTATTATTTTTTAATAAAACTTTTTGGATAATAAAAACTTTTTGGATAACTTGTTTTCCTTTTTCAAAAAGAATAAAATCACGTGTGATCTTTTTTGTAGGGGTCGAGAGGTACTAAAATATTTGCCATTTGAATTCGTTTATATCAAAATAAATGACATAACATTTTCTTTCAAATCTAAATAGTCCTGATTTTGAATTGGGGCATCACTGTATTTATGTGTCCCCAAACGTCTCCCTCCCACCCCACCCCCATAGTTTTTATGATCTCATTTTCTCACGAGATGTGGCCCCAGGATATAAACTAAACAAAGCAACCAAGACAGGGCAGATTCTTGAACTGCTTTGTTCATGGAATGGGAAAACCAACATTTCAGGCAGCCAGTCTTTAATTCTCTGCAAGGCTTGCCGCAGCTCATTAAACCTCAAACCCCTTGAACAACAGGCTTACCCCGGACACTAAAGAGACCTCCTCGGTTGGCAACAAAGTGGCCAAATCACCTTTGCTGGTGAATTCCACCTCCTCAAATTAAGATTCTTGTCCCCTCTCGTGTTTACTCTGAGTTCACGCAGCAATTCCCTCTCCAATCGGAGCAAGTCCTTGCTAGGCTTTCTATTCAAAGAAGCCCTGCCTGGGAGTCACAGAGAGGTTTATAGTCTGGCATCGCTGGTTTGCCCCGTTCTTCCCAGCTGTTGAAACAGACGCTAGGGGCAAAAGGTGACCAGGTCACTACTACTCCACCTGCTTCTGTTGTTCTTTCTTTTAAATCCTGTTAAATGGGCTTTTAAGTGTGAACTTTGCAACCATGTTCTGGCCGACAGGGGCAGCTGCAGCCTGTTCAAAGAGATGGGCTGGGTGGGAACATCAGACTCTCCTGA
Source organism: Mirza zaza (assembly GCA_008750895.1). Lineage (NCBI taxonomy): Eukaryota > Metazoa > Chordata > Mammalia > Primates > Cheirogaleidae > Mirza > Mirza zaza. The sequence goes on from VSMD01140536.1 coordinate 2,661, forward strand.
TTTCTGTTCACAAGCTCTCGCTAATCTGGCAACCAGGTGGTTAATGCCAATGTTGACTGCGTGGACTCGCGCATGTTCCTTTGCCCAAAGGCTGCAGGAGACTGGCAGCTGGAACCACTGAAGTCTGAATTTCTCACCTCCAGGCATAAATTGGTGAAGCCAGAAATTTCTCCATGCCTTCCACTTAAAGTACTAAAGCTGGAAGATGGACTGTAGAAATCGGCTGGTCAGAATCACAGCAGTCACCTGCATGCCAGCGTGTTTGTATTAGTAGCCTATTGCTGTGTCACAAATGATCCCTCTTATAGTGAAAGCTGGGACATTGTTGTAATTATAAGCAAGGACAGGGGAGCCCGTCTGCCTAGGTTCAATCCCTGGCTCCATTCATAGCTGTTGACCTTAGACGAGGCACTTGATCTCTCTCTATGCCTCTGTTTTTCCATGTGTAAAGTAGCAATAACAATAGTACAGACCTCAGAAGGTTGTTTCGAAGACTAAATGAATCAATATCTGTAAAGCACTTAGAACAGTGCCTGACTCAAAACAGACCTAAATCTTTCTTAGTTAACATTAGTCACAAACTCAGCAGTCCATCAAGTAACCTGATGTGGGCTTCAGTTCTCAAGCTAACATCCCTAAGGTCCATTATTGATCATCATTGCTAATATTTTTGGTCTGCTTACTATGGGTCCAGTACTAAATAAACATTTTACACATATTATTGCATTTAATTTTATAAAAACCAATGAAGTTGGTGCTGTCATTGTCCCTAGCCTACAAAAGAGGGAACTGAGGCTCAGCCAGGCTGAATAGGATGCCCAAGGTCACCAGTTGGTGAATGGCAGAGCTGGGACTCACACCTGGGTGTCTCTGACTCCAGAGCCCGTAGGTTTGACCCCTCTGCATCTGACTCTCAGCAATCCAGCTTCCTCTAATCTAGGCCAACAGTTCTTGCACCAAAATTTTGCCTGAAAACCAATTATCTGATTGTGAGTGTCAGTAGGTTTGGGTCATATTGTCCAAGGACTCCCAAATTGTGCCAGCTCTGCATCCGCACTATGGACATTTTTAATCGACTAGCACACACTTCCCTGAGAGGGGGATGGCTGGAACTGCTTCTGCTACAGAAAGGACCTGGCATGGACCAGCTTTCTCTCTCTCCAGCCCTGCAAGTCTGAAATGGGCATCCAAGATATCTCCAAGAGAACCAAAGAGGCAGCAACGTAAGCCCCAAGGAGCCTTTGTTCTTCAGAGGTGATGGGCTACAGTAGAAATAGTGGAGGTTTAGAGCCTGAGACAGTCCAGCTCTTAGTAGTTGTGGGGTCTTCTATTATCAATGCATCATCTCTAGGCCTCAGTTTCCTCCTTTGTAGAATGGGGGTTAAGCTCTATTTTGAGAGGTTGTATGAGCATTAAATGAGTAACCAGAGCCGCACTCTTGGGATCCAAATTCTGGCTCCCCCAGTTACTATCCCTGTGACCTTGGGCAAGGTACATAAACTCTCAGTCTATCACCTCAATGGCAAAATGGGGTTAAAGAACTCCAGACAACAAAAATAATTTATAATGGCATAGAAGGCTGAATAATGTCCCCTCCCAAAGACATCCATGTCCTAATACAAATTTTGATAGCTGGCAGTGGGCTGCTCATGTAATCAATACTTAAAAATGTGGAAGCGGCTTTGGAATTAGACTATAGGTAGAGTCTGGAAGATTTTGAAGCTCATGATTAAAAAAGCATAGGTTGTTTTAAAAAAAAAACTAGTAGTTTATATAGATATATGGATATTGATAGATATCATGTTTAAGTAGTCCACAAGTTAAATGCAGGTATCCGTAAGAAGAGCATTAACAATAAAAATACAATCTGTGTGTGGACAAGTACAGAGGCTTAAAATGGTAAAACAGCAAAAAAGATCTTACAAAAGTACAAATATACAGTACAAATTGATTTATTTAAGACAGTTACAAAACAGTACAACAAAATAGAGATTATCCTTAGAGTTATTAATGCTTTTTTAAAGAACAGGACGGATTAGAGGGTAACAGATGATATTGGGCAGGGGTAGAAATATGGACATTTAAGATATTGCTGGTGCGAGTTATAGAAAGCCTTTACTGTTTTAGAGAAAACATGTATCATCATAAACAGAATGTTGGTAGAAATATAAAGGTTAAAGATGGTACTGGTGATGGCTAGGAGAAAACAAGAAACATTTTATTGGAAACCAGAGCAAAGGAGATCCTTGTTAGATAGTGGCAGAAAGCTTCGCTGAATTGTATCCTATAGTTATGTAGAAATGGGACTTGTAAATGATGAAATTGGACATTTAGCTGAGGAGATTTCTAAGAAAAGTGTTGAAGGTACAGCCTGGTTTTTTTCTTGCTGCTTAAATAAGAGAGGGAAGAGATAAATTGAGGGAAGGACTGTTAAGCAAAAAGTAACCAGAACTTGACGATTTGAATATTCTCAGCCTATCTAGATCGCAGAAGATGCTAAAATTAGGAGATTCACTGTCCGAAAAGTGTGCTTTGGAGAGAAAGCCAAAGGTGTGACTAGACAACTCTTTGCTAGTGCTTTAGAAGTTTCAGAATATGAGAATATTGATTTACACAAAGGGGTCTTCGAAGAGATTAAGCGTGTGACTCACGGATCTCCTCTACCATTTCAGGAAAAGCTGGGACTAGAGATGGAATTATCCAGAAAAGATTTGTGGAACATTCTTTTGTGTAAAGACATCAATATTCATGATATACACAGGAGAACCACAAAGTGTTTGCAACTGTTGTATCAGCAGAAACACTGATATCTTGGACTGAATAAGATAGGATGAAATGAATGAAGTCTGTCTGACTTTCAAATTTCTACAGGCAGGAAACAGGCTGATAAAACTACTCAGCTGAAAACGTGTGCTTCCCTTCAAGAAAAAGGAAGAATGACATTGTGGGTGGAGTTCTGGGCGCACAGGGTAGAGCCATGGCTCAGAGGGCAGGGTCTTGAGCCACAGAGAATTGTTTCCGGGTCTTGAAACCTAACATATTTTGTCATGTTGGATCTTAAAATTGCTTCTGACCACAGTTCCTCTCTTCCTTCCATTTTCTCTCCTTTGGAGTGGAGTGTTACTGTTACCCTGTGCCGGTCCCACCACTGTATTTTGAAATCAGGCAACTTAATGGACAGAAATTTTGTTCCAGAATGGATCATACCCAGAGTTTGCTTGTCTTCCACGATGGAGATGATGAATTTTGAGACTTAGCTGATGGCATTTAGATGAGATTTTGGACATGAGTTGATGCTGAAATGAGTCAAGGCTTGGGAGGATATTAAGATGAGGATGAATTTATTTTGCATGTGGGATGGATGTGAACTTTCAGGGATAACTGTGGTAGAATGAATAAGAGTCTCCCTAAAATAATATATCTTAATCAGAACCTGTAAATTGTTACCTTATGTGGCAAAAAAAAAAAAAAGGACATTGCAGATACATTTAAAGATCTTGAAATAAACAGAATATCCTGAACTATCCAGGTGGGCCCTAAATGCAGTTGTATGCACGGTTGTAAGAGAGAGACAGAAGGGGTTTGGGCACAGATAGAAAAGAGAAGGCAATGCGGTCGTGGAGGCAGAGATCAGAGGGATGTGGACCAGAAAGCCGAGGAATGCTGGCAGTCACCAGGAGCTGGGAGGGGCATGGAGTGGATTCACCTCTACCCTGCCAGCTCTTTAATTTCAGCTCAGTAATACTGATTTCTGACTTATGGCTTTCAGAACCATGAGAAAATAATTTCTATTGTTTTAAGCCATCAAGTTCGTGGTAATTTGTTATAGCAACCATGGAAAACTAATACTAATTACTAATAATGTTAATTAAAGTTTAGATTGCTGCCTTTTGATATAATCCCAATAGTGTGGCTGTTGACTAAAGCTTCCTACGTCTGCACAGTTGTGCCTACGTGAGGGACAAATCCATTATTCTACACTAAGATCAGCGGTTCCCAAATTTGGCTGAACCCGGGAGCTTAAAAATCCCAATGCTGAACTATGACCAGACTAATTCCATCAGAATCTCTGGAGGTGGGACCCATGCCTCTGTACCTTTTAAAACTCCCAGGTATTCCCAAAGCGCAGACATGTGTGGGAACCCCTGACTGACGAGAAGGCAGAGATATCTCTGTTTGTGCTCGGACCTCTGGTGGTAACTCTGGGTGTGAGTTTCCAACTACCTGCTAAGTGTCCACACCTGGTTGCCTCTGTAGTGCCTCAAACTGAATGTATCAGAAGCTGAGCTCATTCCTTTCTCCCTGCAAGCTTGCTCCCCGTCCTGTGCACCTAGTATGCATGCTGGCACCTCCAGCTCCTCTGCAATCTTGGCATCTTGTGACCCTTCACTCTCTGTTGCCCACTCGTCCCTCACCCCCAGGCATAGCCACTTCCTCCACCCATTCCGCTGACCTAGATTCTCTACCGAGGGGCCTTCAAAAGCTTTTGGGAGACTTCGGAGGATGCAATGGAGGAGAATTAGTGGACTCAAAGTTGAGTCTCCTCTACCTTCACACAAAACTGAATTTTTAAAAAAAATATCTAATTTATATATTAATGGTCCAAGACAGATTTCATTTGAAAAATGATTTCTACTGCTTAAAAAACAGAAGAAAAAAATGCAAGTAGTATCGCTGCACTACACAACCTATGACTCAAACAGAAAGCTGATATGTTGGCCGGGTGTAGTGGCTCACGCCTGTAATCCTAGCACTCTGGGAGGCCGAGGAGGGCGAATTGCTCGAGGTCAGGAGTTCGAAACCAGCCTGAGCAAGAGCGAGACCCTGTTTCTACTATAAATAGAAAGAAATTAATTGGCCAACTAATATATATATATAGAGAGAAAAAATTAGCCGGACATGGTGGTGCATGACTGTAGTCCCAGCTACTTGGGAGGCTGAGGCAGAAGGATTGCTTGAGCCCAGGAGTTTGAGGTTGCTGTGAGCTAGGCTGACGCCATGACACTCTAGCCTGGGCAACAAAGCGAGACTCTGTCTCAAAAACAACAACAACAACAAAAAAAGCTGATATGTCTTCATGGAGCTGGAACATGGGAGCTGCTGGGAATAGCCAGTTTCAACTCTTACTGTGTTCGCCCAAAATGACAGCAAGGAGGCTGCAGGTGGAGGTCCAGGCACAGAACGGAGAGCTATGAGGAGTCTAAAGGAACAGGCAGACCACATCTTCAGAGCCAGAAGCTACTCCTCGCTACAAAAATAGGAGGTATTTTTCCTTCTCATGTATGAGTACCTCGAGGTTCCAAGAGGCTAAGACACTAGTCCAAAGGCACACAGCTAGTAAATGATGGCTTTGAGATTTGTTTCTGGACCTTGCTCATCCTGAAGCCCTCAGACTTAAAGTTCTAGTTTTGTCTTTCTATTTCCAGCCTTTCCAGTGTTTCCCAAACTTTGGTATGTGTAAGAATCACCTGGACTGTTTGCTAAAGGTTTCAATTCTCAGGTCTAGCTTCTGGGAGTTGACACATGCTTTTTTTTTTATACCCAGCATCTCTGATGATTCTTATGAAAGCAGGATACAGACTACCCTCTAGAAACCCTGGTCTAGGTTTTAGGTGAGATATGTATGTGAGCAAGATGCCTTTGGCCCCAAGAATTTGTTGAAATAGTGGGAGACACTGAGAAGCTGACCCCCACCACCTCTACTTTCCAGAGAGAGAATTTTGGGGGTTAGACTGATTGCAGGGTTCATGAGTGGGCTTCTGTTGACATCCTAGCAAGATTCCTTCTCAATCCTTCCAAAATCCCACAGATCCCAATTTCTGTAGAAGGTGGGCAAAATGGTTAACATTGTGATGAAGGCCCACTTTTAGGGTCAAATTTTTGCAACCCGAATGGCCAAATGCCGCAGTGGCTGGCAGTTTTGTCTCCCCTGCAGCCTGCCTGAAAGAGATCATTAAAAACTCACTTATCTGTTGATCTGGCTCTCAGCTGCAGGATGCCTTCTGCTACTGAGACTCATAATGGCAGCTTTGAAGTCCAGTGCAAGTGTGAATTTATTGTTTTGTAAAGACCAGATTCCTGAACAGGTCGTAAATTACCTTGTTAGACAAAGGCTTCTGGGGAAATGTAATGTGTTGAAATCCTTCAGTGGGTGATTATCCTAACACATTGCTGGCAGAGCAAATAACTGGCACATAGACACCAAAATCCAACAGCTGCCAAACTCCAGAGTAGTACAGCGAGGCTGGGCTTTGAAACCCTACTTAAACCTTCTTCCTAGGTGAGAAAGAGAGGAAAAAAAGAGAAAGAGGGAACAGCATTTTTAAAAAAATTGTCTTTCCATTCCTGATCTTGTTTAGGAAAAATCTGTTTTTGAAGCCCATTGAAGTACAGCTAACTACCATTAAATGAATTTTGGTGGCATAATTCTCCTAGGTTGCAAGAAGGCTCTTTTTAACTGCAAATTCATCATTTTTCCTGTGCTCACACCTTTCCTACCTGTGAATATGACCTTCCTAGAGTTATAACTGGCACAATTAGGTCTTTGACACTAATCACTGATTAGTCATTAGTTGATGATACTTGGAGCCAGCACTCTTCTCTGCAGACCTGGTATAAAATATCAGCCTCTTTTGGAAAACTTACCCTCTATTCTCTTCTATAACAAGTTGCTACTATCTACAGCTAAATGAGGGACTTGAATAGAATCAAAATGCAAACAGAAAGTAAAATCAGGTCAAATCCTGAAAGAATATTCTTTCTTTTAGAGTAACGTTTAAAAATGTGATTAGAAAAGTAATATATGCTCATTGTAGAGAATTTAGAAAACATAAAAATCTCCAAAAAAATGGAAAGTAAAAACTACTCTAACTTCCATCACCTAGAAAGAGCTACTATTTACATTTCGGCTTCAAAAAAATGGGGTTATAGTAAACGTGGTGTTTTGTAACCTGCTTTTCCACAAAACTAAACATCACAGAAATTTGTTCATGTCATTAAGAATTCATCTATATCATATTTTCCAGTGATTGAAGGGTAGATACACTCCTAAGTTTGTTGGTTAGAAGAAAGTACTGGTATTTCCCAAGCACTTGCTTGGTTAAGTTATGGAAGATAATTCTCTCTCTCTCTCTGTGGGTCAAGGACAGCATTAATTCATTTAACAAATATTTATTGAACACCTGCTCTGTGTCAGACCCTATTCAAGGTGCTAAGGATACAGCCTGAATGAGACAGACAGAAGTCCCTGTCCTGATGAAGTGTCATGAGAGTATAACAGAGTATACTTTTTTCAAATTGGTGAATTACCTTTTGAAGCGGAGAATATTAATTGTATACACCAAATTCCCATCAAATAAAGACCACTGAAATCATGTAAAAGCCTCAAGAATTAATGTTAATCACCATAGAATACTGAGTCTTTTTTTTTCTTTTTCATATTCCATATTGGGCACAGGAGCTGGTATACAGCAAGTGCTCGGTTGGGTATGTCGAACATACCTGAAGTTGGATTGTGCATCAAAAGTTAGAACTTCTTTCTGGAATTCAGGAAGGGATATAAAACCTAAATGCCATGGTAGCTCCTCTCTCCTCGGACAGGTGTCGACGTAGGGGAGGATGGATTGAATCACACAGCATCGTCAGGAGTCCCCACCACCAAGCCTGAGTTTTCTCCTCGTAAGCAGAGAGTGCTGTGCTCAAGTTCAAGAGACATTCATATCATGACACTGCAATATGCCTTCTGGAAAGAAAAGGGGCCAGGTCAGCTCTACGCTGTTCAGACAAGTGAATTGGCTTATTAATCTCCAGCAGCAAAAGAAACAGTTCTTTGCAGAGAATTGTGGGCTTTGGGGAAAACATTAAAGTTGGTGCCGTCCCAGAGCAAGACATAAGCTTGATGTATGTGGTATTCAGAGACTCAGAAACTGGAAAAAACAGAGATAAGATCAAGTTGTTTTTTTTTTTTTTTCTTTTTCTTCACCTGTTTGATTTGTGCCTGATGCCTGCATTTTGACAGATAATTAGCAGGTCATATAGAGTACCTGGAAGGCACTGAAATATCACAACTATGGGTACCCGACTCTGGATGGTAGGCCTGTTAAGAGTCATTCTGAAGTGGGATTGCTAGATCTCTGACACTTGTGAAAGTGATCATAGAAAATGTTTGAATTTGCTTTAAGGTAGGACCTAATAAATACATGTGCATTGTGGGCACTGAAGCAGTAGATCTGTTATTTTTTTTGCTAAGGTCTCGAAGACTCTTTGAGAGCAGAATGGGATGAGAGGGAGAGTTTGCTGAATTAGAGAGGGTAGCCTAAAATAGGTAAATGTCATTAAAAGAAATATTAATATAACGAAGCCGGTTTCTGTAGGTTGAGGGGCTTTTGGCCTCTGGAAGGGCTGCAGAAGAGCTAGCTAGTGGTTTGAGGGTCAAATTTTCCTTCATAGAAAAGGGAGACCCAGGGAGGGCTCATTTCAGGTCAGTTCTACGTCAGATCGTTCCCTGACTTTGGTGTAGTGTTGGGCAATAATAATCAACATATCTGGAGAAATAGGGGAGTTACAGCTAGCGAGTCACAGAACTGGAATTCAGGCCTAGGGTTTGTGCTCCAAACCCTTTACCTCGTGGGTGGAGGGGAGACCCTGATCTCTGCCTCCAAACAGTGCTCTAACTAGGGCAACCTGCCTCTCAGACAGACAGGAAAATGTCAAGGGAGACAGTCTCTTCTGAGTAGAAACTCACAGGTAATGGTAGGGAAAGCAGATTTTCTTCAGATCAAGTGAGTTTTAGAAACCCTATTTCTTTGTTGAAACGTGCAGGAAGGCATGTCGACACTAGGCTCTTTGTAGCTTTCCATTTGGCTGTTTCATAGACACCTCAAATTCACCATGTTGAAAACCTTCCCCATACACTGCCATCCCCACATCCCGTTAGACCACAAGCTCCACCAGGGTGGCAATCGTGGTGTTTTCACTCATCAGCACACACTCGGTGCCTGAAAGAGCACACGGCACGTTGCAGGCGCTCAACATTTGCTTCATAAGTGAGGGACAGTCACCCTTCTATCTCCAGTGCCCCCCCCTCCTCCAGCACCTGCACACACTGTTGGCACCAGAACTGAAATACCAAGCTGATGTTTTACCTGCTTAAATATCTTACGTGGCTCCCCCTGTAAAAAGAAAAGTGCGTGGAAGCCATCCTCATATAAGCTCTGCCATCCTTTCCAACCTTGTCTTCTGCCGCTGCCCAGCCCCTGCTCTGAGCCCCAGCTAGATGGAAACACTCAGGCTTTCCAGGCATGCCACACCTTCACGTTTCTGTGCTTCCCTGTGACCCTCTTTCAGGCTGGAGAAGTGTAAAGGTGACACAAATTTCTGTTTGTAAAGGTGTCCCCCCCCTTCTGTACTAGGGAGTAGAGACAGACTCATCTGCATAACAAACCTTATTCAACAACCCCATTTACAGTACATTTCCTAGTAACCTTCCCATAACTTACCCCCTCAAACCCCAAACCCCCTTTCCTTCAGCCTTTTCTCCACATTTTATCACCCTTTGTAAAGATGGTATATAAGACCCCAATTCTCAATCTTCTTTTGAGTCACTCATCACTGAGGTCACCCATGTATATGCTCATTGCACACAAAAATAAACTCTGGATTTTTTTCTGTTAATCTGCCTTTTGTCAGTTAAACTCATAGGCACCAGCCAGTGAACCCAAGACCATAGAGGAAAGTTTCGAGCCCCCCCCCAACTATATTTTTCAGAGAAGGTAGTTAATTTTTCAAATTAGCCCCTGCATTCACATATAAACATGTGGTTGCTGGGAAACATGTTTGTCAAGAGGGAAATATTGATTTTTTTGAGTAGGTCTGCCAAGGTCACTCTTAAAGATAAATCAAGTTTTTGCTATTAGGAAAAAAAAAAAGCCTATGTAACTGTCCAGCAAGAATCACTATCTTGGAATGTCCTTAACGTCTGCAAGAAGTTCACATTCTGCTGCCTTCACTCATGTCCTGTCTGGGGACAGAAACAATTCTGGAACCAGATGGAGCTCAGCCCCACTGCCTCCAAAAAGGGCACAGTCTGAGGTGACTTGGGGATGGAACTAGTGTGGTTAAGAGAATGGCTAAGAGAGATTCTTCCGGAAGCTTCTGGAAGAGAGTTGGAGAACACCAGGAGGAAGAGGGCTGGGGACAAGGGGAACAGTGAACTGTACCCAAATCTCAGTCTTTCTGTCCTATGATCTACCGCCAGACACAAGCTCAAGTCCATGGACACTTTTCAAGCACACCCAGGGCTGCAGAATTTCTGTTTCCTATGACACTGGAACATCTACCTTCCAATGTCTGGTCAGGCTTTGCCCACAACAGAAGAAAAATAAAATAAAATAACAACCCTTTCCCTACCCACCCCAACCTGTTTCCTTCCTTCTCCCCTCCTCCCTGCTCCATTCAAGAACGTTTTTCTGTAATAGTTTACCAAATGCATTTGCTGAGTTCTTGGGTGGGAGGGGCTGTGTTCTTTTTCCCCTGCACAGAGGATGTCTCTGGTCAACTGTATTTGTACCCATTGTCGTGCCAATGCTGTGAGAACTTCGTGTTACTGCTGTCTCAAGTTAGGGATCCTTCTCCCAAATTGTAGGAAGTGGAGTATTGTGGTAATGGACATAGGGGAAACCAGAGGCCCCCAGAGAGACTAGACAATGAACGAATATGTCAGTGGCTAAATTCTTGGGGACTTTTAGACTCGTTCCATCAGAGTATATTTTTCTCAGGTTCTGAGTGAATTGGTCCTGTCTGTGTGTTCTTACCCTTGAAAGTTAATTTCGAATCTTCCAGTTTCTCGGTGTGGTTCATAACCCTCCCTGTGATGGGCCCTTCATCTCCCCTGTTCTCCCTTGGGCCACGGGATGTCAGTAAGAAAAGTCTAACGATGACTCCTCTTTTGACAATGTGAATCCCTGTGGGCATCTAGCAGGTAAAGAGAGTAGCAACAGCACCACCGTTTAGTCAATATTTCCTTTTGAAGGTGTGAAAGCCCCGGCTCACCAGCCTGCCTTTGCTTGACAAATGCTGAGGATAATGAAAGTGAAGGTGCAGAGCCGAACCACCGAGACAGTCCGGGCACGCCTCTCGTCCCCACCTGTTTGGCGAGCTCGTGTTTATTCCCCTCCTTTGAAGGGCTGGCAGGCTGCGTGAACTGGGCCTGGGCCTCCAAACACCCAAATCCTGGAGCAAAGCAAGGCTGGAAGACAGATGAAGGGAATGCTTTGAAACAATATTGCTTTCTCTAATTAGCGCAGACAGAGAGCCCCCGAGGAGCTGCAGGTGACCTCAGCCTTGCAAGACTCAGGTATTTCTTAGAAGTGGCAGGGACTGGAAACCTATTCACTTTGCACAGACTGGTCTGGGAATCTTGAAAGAATCCGTTTTCTTTCAATCCAAGATGCTTCTGGGTGTGTATGTCACGGGTTGGGGATGGGGTGCAAGATTCTCTGAGACAGTCATGCTTAGTATTCTTTCGGTTCTTGTAGATTATGTGCACAGAAACTACAGCAGCTGACAGCTTCGCAGGATACTGCTAGGTTAGAAGTCAGATGTATCAGATCCTCATTGGACTCTACTACTCTCTGGCCACAAGGATTCAAAAAAATACCCTGAACATTCTGAGCCAATTTCCTCATCTGTATACCAGAGCAATAATACCTGCCCTTCCCCTTGACAAGAGGATTTTGAAGAAGCTTTGTGGACTAAAAAGTACTTTGGGAATGTCAAGACTTCCTACAGGAGACATTTTCAAAACAGAGTTGTGATTACACGAGTACTTTAGGCATATTTCCTCATGGTAGATCTAGGATGTGTTTTTAGATATTTTAAATCTTCATAGATTCTTACCTTTAAAAGTACAAGACAGTGAGATCATAGGCTTCTTTATTCAAAATAACGAATACCAACCCTCTGTATTTGGTAGGAATGAAAGTCTTTTCTTGGTGGGTATTCTTAGCTCAAATGCTTCCCAGTCTGGTTAGATAAAAAATTTAGTATGACCTTCTTTTGTGTTGTTTATTGGCCAATATGTTTCATGCCTCATTTGCCCTCAAATTCACATTTTTATTCATCAGAGTGTTTGCTCTGCCTCTGTGTGTGTGTGTGTGTGTATGTGTGTGTGTGCTCTCACTACATAGTCACGGAAAACACTGCACTTTGAACACTGGCCACATGATAGGATATTTATTTTTTATTTTACCAGGCCACATGATTTCTACGCAGTGTTTTAAAAGTAAGAGCAAAGGAAAAACAATTAAGACTTTTGCTTCAAATGAGCAGCTCCTGCCATGCCTAAGATAGGGAGGGCCAGCTTCTACTCCAAGCAAACCTTTTAATTACATGCAGCTTGCATCAGGGCAGCCATCTCTGACCTGAGCCTCGCACCGGTTATCACGCACGCTGATGGTGGCATCCACGTGTGGCCATCCTTCACGTGAGTCAGTGATTCTGCCATGCTCTCCCAGCAGGCAAGAGGGCTGGAGCCAGGCTGGTTTCCTTGCAATTAATGAACAGCAATAGCACAGAATCATAAAATTCCTAAGGAGGACTCCCCTTTTTGCAAATGGCAAGTTCGTTGTCTCTCCCTCCTCTTGCCAATTCCCACTCCTAAGTCATAACTTGTCAGGTTTGGGGATTTTATCATTTTTATTAGGAGTCCTCTTTATAGATTATTTTTAAACTGTCATAAACTTACTTGAAAATTTTTAACCTCAGAGTAGATGGGTTAGTTAATCACACTCCTCGTTTTATTTATTCCTTTATTCCTTACTCCTATTCCCTCGCATATCATTTCAAAGTGTTCACTGCATATCGTGTGCGTGTCTATGTGACAGAGAGAAAGAGAGAGAGACAGAGAGACTGTGTTCTTGTAAATGGCCATGAGCTTTCATCCTTGATTTTCCTCCGCACCAACTCTATCTCAGGAGGCTTCAGTTCACCTTGGATATGTTTTTGTTTTGTCGCAAGCGAATTGCATGCATGTACGTTCAAGTCTGCCATTTGCACCTGACAATGTGCCCAGAGTTCTTAGAAATTCTGTCTCAAGGAGCCTTTCTTTCATTCACCTCTCCTGAGACCTCGCCCATCCTGAGATCAAATGAATCCTAAGTGCTGGGAGGTACTTCCTGTGACTGCCCATTGTGGAAGAGGGAACTGACGCCAACATGTGATGAAACTGAGATGTAGGGCACATAAGTGACAGTAGATGAGGCTGGAAACATAGATACCTGGGTCAGCCACTAGACATGATCCCTTGAGCAACTTATATAAATCACCCAAAGCCTCAGTTTTCTTACCTGTAAAATGGACTTGGTATCCATATCATAGTGTTGAGTTGCAGTTCAATGCTATAATGTGTTGACCTGCACCAAGCTCAGTGCCCGGCATATACAAAGTGTTCATATACAAAGTGGATCAGAGCATCTTTGTGGAGTGGTTTGAAGTTTCCTGCCGAATTCAGGTTCTAGGGAAGAACCCCTTACCTGGGAGGACAGCCAAAGATAGGTGCGAATTGAATTGCTCCCCCATGAGAAAGGCAGAGATGCATAGACAGCCATGGGCCTTTTCACAGGCGCTTAGCAGTGGTGGGTTGTGCAGGAGCAACATCGTGATATCTATATTTATATAACTTTTAAAAACAGATTGCTTCTCAAAAAAAAAAAAAAAACAGGTTGCTTCTGCTAACTCCTCAACTATAAAAACAGCGATTATCTCTGAACTTGGAGTTGAGAGCTTGCATCTAAGACTCAACTGTGGGCCTTGGGTTCTTCATCAATCAGAGAGGGGGTTTGGCATTTCTTGGTGGGGCCGTGCAGTCTGTCGCTGCATGGGACAGCGCTGGGACTGCAGAATGACAACACCCCAGTCCTTCTTACAACCAGCCTCTCTCCCTCTCCCCACCTGCCCCTTGGGGGAAGTGACCAGATCTCTAAGATCCCTTCCAGCGCTTGCTTGCCAGGAATATGTGGAGTTATTTTTCCAGAGTGGCTGAGAAAGCACTATCATATTGGTAGAGATAAATGGTCATCTCACCTTACTTCCCAATTATCTTCAAGAGAAAGGGAAGACAGATTGAAAAAAAATAAAAATACAAGCTGGTATAGCATGACCAGGGAAGACTGCATTCTCTCCCTGAGCCCAACTTCATTCTCTGCATCTGAGATAACACCACCTGCCTCGCCCGACTGGTTAGGACTGAACCACGATGACATTCACTAAGGCAAAAATACGGTGCCTGGCTTTTATTATGTGTTTAATATTTTTTAAAAAGGATAAGTGTTTCAGGGGTTATCAGGAGCCCAATATTACAACCTTTTTGGATAAGGGACAGCACATGTATCTGTGAGTCAAGGATCCAAACATAAATACATACATCATAAGTACTACATCATATTTAATGCATATCACACATCATAAAGAACGTTGGCCTCTCTGTATGCTGTTGAAAATGGGAACAGTGTCATCTCTCTACCTCTGACTCTGGTCTTGCACACTCCAGTGCTGAAGTTTGTCAGGCTCAGTGACATCCCCAGACTTCTCAGGGCGAGCGAGACGTTCCTTGTGGATACTCTACAACAAGAGAAGGGAATGGGGCCGGGCTCGGTGGCTGTAATACTAGCACTCTAGGAGGCCAAGGCAGGAGGATCGCTCCAGGTCAGGAGTTCCAAACCAGCCTGAGCAAGAGCAAGACCCTGTATCTACTAAAAATAGAAAGAAATTAGCAGGACAACTAAAAATATATAGAAAAAATTAGCCAAGCACTGTGGCGCATGCCTGTAGTTCCAGCAACTCGGGAGGCTGAGGCAGGAGGATCGCTTGAGCCCAGGAGTTTGAGGTTGCTGTGAGCTAGGCTGACGCCATGGCACTGTAGCCTGGGCAACAGAGCGAGACTCTGTCTCAAAAAAAATAAAAAATAAAGAGAAGGGAATGGAATGAAGTCAGGGAGTCCGTGGGGGAAGCCACTGAGAGCTCTGGTTTACCACCTCCTAGAACCATTCTGTCATTTCCTTGCTAGACCAAATGCAAAATAAAGTTGTTAAATGGAACAGGAAAAGGTCCTCATCGTTGTTGCGCTGAAGTTCACGATATTTATCTTCAGATTTGGACAAAGGGAAGGCCGTCTCTTTAGCCGCTAATTGGGATAGCGCTGGAGGGCCAGCGAGGAGCATCCTTTGACATTTACCGAACTAGAACCAGACGCTTTTAGCACATTAAGATCAGATTTTAGATTTATATTTATATATGTAAGCACTCTTTTTTTTTTCCCTTCCAATTTTGATCTTTGTATTTATATAGCTGCATTGCACTTTGAACGCAATCCCTGCGATTAGCAATATTTATTTAAAATTAGGAAATATTTATTTTGCTGTGAATTCATTTTCCTCCTATTTTCAGATGCGGTAAAAGTTGAACGTCCTAATGATGAAGAAGGCCCAGGAAGGAGATTTAACCAAACAGCTCTTACTAATTCGAGTAAGACTATATTTGCTATTACTCCACGGAAAGGCAAACTCCCCGCTTGCTAGGGTTTGTACCTCCAGGTCTAGAGTCATCCCTTCTACCCACTCCCGCTTTCCCATGAGCAAGGAGGACCCCAATCAATACTACCTCGAAGTCCTCAGAAACCCCATCGTGGGATGGGTGGGTCTTCTCTTTCTAGTTCACTCATTCTGATAAAAGAATTTCAAGGAAGGTCTTTCTCCTGCAGTGAGAACTGCTTGGCTTGCTGCTGCCTTTCCGGGACCAAACAAGGCTTGGGCAGCACGCTTTAGGTCTGCCCGACAAGGGTGACATGTTGGGATGAGATATTCACTGGGCAGCTTTGGGATGGTTTTTAAATTGCTTCTGGCTCTAAACTTTGGGAAACTGAAAAACAAAGAGAGTTTCTTTTCAAGCTGAATGTTTATTTCCTGCCACATGAAGTGATGTTTCTGCTTCTAGCTTCCCGTAGTGACAGCAGGCCTTAAAATGTCATCCCATAAAATGCCCAATGGGGGCCGGGCACGATGGCTCACGCCTGTAATCCTAGCACTCTGGGAGGCTGAGGCAGGAGGATTGCTCAAGGTCAGGAGTTTGAAACCAGCCTGAGCAAGAGCGAGACCCCCATCTCTACTAAAAATAGAAAGCAATTAATTGGCCAACCAAAAACATATAGAAAAAATTAGCCAGGCATGGTGGTGCATGCCTGTAGTCCCAGCTACCCGGGAGGCTGAGGCAGAAGGATCTCTTGAGCCCAGGAGTTTGAGGTTGCTGTGAGCTAGGCTGACGCCACGGCACTCTAGCCCAGGCAACAAAGTGAGACTCTGTCTCAAAAAAAAAAAAAAAAATATCCAATGGGGCATCTGTGGCATGAGAATGGCCTCCCCCAACTGTGATGGTGGCTTCTCCAGGGCCTTCCGTGTCCTCTCTGGGACCTGGGCACAGACAGGGCTTCCCTTGTGCTCCTTTCCTTTGGGGGGATAGTTAGGTATGTCATTTAATCAATTTGGGCTGCTAGCCTAGGGTTGTTAAAAGGCAGGTGTTGATCACGGGAGTAATTACTAAGGGCCGCATACCCCAAATGATTTATAATCTGAGATCTAAAGCAAAAAATGAATTCTCACATGTCAGATCTCCTATCAACCCAAATGCACTGACGATAATTAATGCACCTCTGAGCACCTCACCTGCCACGAGGTGTCTCCTCCTGCCAGCGCTGGAAGATGTCTCCATAGATCTACACATTCAGCGGGCTCCATGTACCGAATCCACACAAAGGGCCATCCCGCCCTTCCCAGCTCACATTTTATAATGCTCAGTCTAAAATGACCTTTAAAAAGCCAGATAATATTTTATTTACCTTTTTTCTCCCATTTACTGTTAAATGTTAATGAAGGTAAGAGATTCAAATTCCTGCTAATAAAACATTTTAATTGACTCAAGCGTAACCATAACTGTAAATTGGCTACTTTGTACGAACGACCTTAGTGTGTCCCTGCCCCCAACTCTGCAATTTTGGAAGTTGCCAGCAAACATTTTCTTTGTTCTTCCTGGGCTTCCTGTGCAGCCTAGAGACCTTCGACGCCAGGACAGGGAACGAGGGGCGACTTCAGATCCCCCATGTCAACAGGATGAACTGCCCCTTCACCCCTCCCATATCTTCCCTCGATTGAAATCCTTCAAATTCAGGGCTGGCTTTAAGCACCACCTCCTCCAGAGGACCCCACCAGGTCCCCATTTCCCTCTCATCCCCTCCATATGACTCAGCATTTTTTTTAAATACTTGTTTTTAAATTTCAGCATATTATGGAGGTACAAATGTTTAGGTTACGTGTGTTGCCTTTCCCCTCCCTTCCCCCCACCCTAGTCAGAGTTTCAATTGTGTCCATCCCCCAGATGGTGCACATCGCACTCATTATGTATGTATATACCCACCCCCTCCTCCCCCTCTTATCTGCCTGATGCCCGATAAATGTTATTCCTATATGTCCACTTAGGTGCTGATCAGTTAATACCAATTTGCTGGTGAGTCCATGTGGTGCTTGTTTTTCCATTCTTGGGATACTTCACTTAGTAGAATGGGCTCCAGCTCTATCCAGGAAAATACAAGAGGTGCTAGATCACCATTGTTTCTTATAGCTGAATAGTATTCCATGGTATACATACACCATATTTTATTAATCCACTCATGTATTGATGGCCACTTGGGTTGTTTCCATATCTTTGCAATCGTGAATGACTACAGCATTTTGACATTTTCCTTGCGATATTAATACTTCTCAATTTGCCTTCTATTATAGTAACTTCTGTGGCTATATTATCTCTTTACTCAGATTAGAAACTCTACGCATAGTCAGTGCTCAATAAGCATCTGTTAAATTGAATTAACTGATTTGAGTGAAAGGAAGAAAAAAAAGATTTCGCTGGCCCATGCCATACTAATTCTCTAGGGCATTCTTAGAAACACTTATGCAATGCCCTTTGTCTGAAGACCTCTAAGGGTTCACAACTTGTAATAACTTGCCACTTTAGCAAGAGAGTTTCAAAAAAGAATGGCATGATCTATACCTCTAGAGTCATTTTTAGAAACCAAGAGGGGGCCTCTGTGTGATTTTTATATAGGATGGGGTTGGGCAGTCAGAGAAAATGACTGAGCCAGAGTTTCCTTCTCTTGCCACAGATCTGATGGACCATGGGCTATGGTTGGGGTGGGTCTAGGATTCTTTTCCAACTCCTGAGAGTTGCTGGTTGAAGAGGGTAGATGGACCGCTCCTGGAGCTCAGTGTCTGTCACCAGTGAGCTCTGGGCTGCCAGGAGAAGAGGTGGCTTCAAGCCACGGACCATGCTTGAGGAGAGGCAGAAGAGCAGAGAGGTTAAGGCAATGACCACTTAGTTGCCATGTGATCTTGAGTGAGTTATTTCACCCTCTGTGTCTCAGTTTCCTCCTCCATAAAATGGGGGTAATTATGGTAATCACCTCATGAAGATATTTGACAATATCTTCATGATGATAGATGATTTAAGTGCAAAAGATTTAAGTGCAAAGCTCTTAGAATAATGTGTGATACACAATAAATACTCAGTAAATATTAGATTTTATTACTTTTCCTATTCTGGAAGCAGAAGAAAAACACAGTAAGAAGGAAAAAAAAGATGAAATATTTTTTTTCTCCTTTTCATTAAAAGGGGTCTGAACTTTGGAAAAGGGATTCCCTGGTTATATCTAATCAGCTCCCTTCAACCCACCCACAATTGCTCCCTAGGAATCTTTCCACTCCAGGTCTACTTCATAAAACACCTCTGCCAGGAAGCCTTCCCTGATGCCCTCCCCACTTTCTTCCTCCTCCACATTTCTGCATTGTGATACCTGTCATGGGGTACTTCTGAATATAGCCAGTGCCTGTCTTCCCGTGTTTGGGGGTCTCTTTCCAATCACTTAAGTCAGTGGATCTCAACGAGGTCCCTGGGGGAACATATCGATCCTAGAGCTAAACAAAGATGTTTTCCTGCTGAGATTAAATCATGGCCTTTATTTCTCCATTCAAAGAAAGATAAAAGTTAATGCACGGCATTTTCTCCATGCTAGGTTTTCCTCCCATAAATTCTGCCTGTTCTGTTAGCACCTACCTTCTCTTAATTATCTACAACTGTGGCCCTCACCCCTGGCTCACTTGGGGAGCATTAAAAAATATCATCGCTAAGGCTCCACACTTGGTAGATTAAAACAGAAATTCTGGAAGTGGAACCTGGGCATCTGTAGAATTTAGAAGTTCCCCAGGTGATTCTAATGTATAGCCAAGGGTTGAGAAGCACAGCTCAGCAATGATCTTAAGAAAAAGCAGATCACAACAAGCAAATGTATATTAAGTACATTAGTGGGGAGTTTTAGAAATAGACACTCTGACTTAGCTTCATAGTTTAATTAAAATGTGCTCATGGCTATACATTTACATAGAGAACCTCTAACAGTCCTATTTTTGGCTATGTCGTTCCACGGGTATTTTATTTCAGGCTGTGTTGTTTCATGGCATACCCTAGTACTTTACCTTCTGAAATTGTCCTGCTTAAGCGAACAGGGCAAAGACATGTCTGCCGGTCAGCACCCATGCCAGCCAAGCTTTGGAAATCATAGGCGCCTGTTACTGTGGCCTAGTTAATTTTGTTCTGTCACTGTAGCTGCAGACATCTTGCCTTATGCAGCCTAAATTTATCAGTGTAGCCTGTTGGCCACAAGAGGGACAAGGAGAAACAGTGTGAATGGCTTAGCACAAACACTAGGGAAAAATAGAAAACATCATCTGTGTGCAGGATAAACAAACTGCAGTAACTGTGATCTTTGCCTCCAATGACGGTACAGCAAATATGTTTACATACAAAGAAATTTGGAAGTCAGAGTTTGGCCCAAGTTGGAGCATTATCCAAACTCGTAATATTCCCGCTAAAATAGCCTGCAATGCTCATGAGTTATACTGGAGCTAGATATAACTGAAGCATCATCATCGATTTCTGTGTGACAGTTTGGGTAAATTCAGAAGAGATATGAAAAGCAATGCATCTATTGGAATACATTTAAAGAATAGGCTCTAATTTTGTTAGGAATTTAAGTAAAATTTTCTGGCCTGCTCATATTTTTTCATATTTGTACAGAAATTGTAATGGTTTTCAGTTAACAGTTCAATTAACATTATGCGCCTTTTGATAAATAAATATTTCTTTGTGGCTCCACAGCTAGTTCTTTCAAGTGAAATTCCTTTCTCCTGTCCCTTAGCATTCAGTTGTTCTTGCTCCCAGGATAAGAAAGAGACTCAATCAGGCCTGATCATTAATCCAAAAATATCAAAGGCCTCTCCTTAGCCTTCTTGTAATATGCCCATTCACATTGCTGACCCAGGCTTTAAAACCTATTTTCCCATCTTTTAAAACAATAGAGAGGTTTGCATGGGTTTTATTGCAGACTTCTGGTAGGGAGAGACGCAGGGCAGGGGGGTTGCGGCAGGTGGTCTCAATGCAATTATCGTCGTAACTTGCTGGCTCGTTTCTGTACGTGGCTTCCTCATGGCCCCACAATGCTTTAATGTCTCTGTGAGAGAAAACCACCCTCAGTGAGTCAAGGAAAAGCCTAGGAATGCTTTTGTGTGGTTTTATCTGCCTTCAGTCTCTCCCTTGCTACCTGTAGCTTAAACATGATAGGAACAACCCAATAAAATTAGCTTCGTGGGATGAGACAGGAAGAAAACTGTCAAGAAACCAGCCCCTCTCCCCACCCTTTTTTCTCAATCCGTGTTAATATGTCCCTGCTTTAGGGGTTTTCAGCCCACTAGACAAAATGCTCTAGAGCTCTTATTGGTTTAATAAACAGACCAAACTCTTGAGGATAAATGTGGACAAACCTGCCCACTGAAAATTATGTGACTTGGGCTCTTAAAAGGCTTGTGCTTGGCTAGGCAAACAGAACTTCCCAAACTGAGTAAATTGCTTGTATCCCTCCTCGCCTACTGTCTACACAGCTTTCGGAGCCTGTGTGACCAAGTGTTTATTGTCGGCAGCAACCCAAGGGATGCAGGATAAGCTAGCATCTTGTTAGGAAAACATTTTACAGGTTTGGTAAGATGGCTCTTTGGGAAGTGGCTTTGAGGAGCATTATATCTGAGGTTAATGCTTCCTGGACTTTAGAGACATGGGTTTTTTTTTTCAAAAGGGTTTTTGCCTTCAAATATGGAAAACAGGCTCTTTGTGGTGTGTGTGCTTTTCCTAGTACAAAGACTGAATTTGTAAACATCTGTTTATGAAAAAGTTGCATTTTTCAACATCGTGGCATGATCTTCTAAACCAATACATAAATGGATCTTTAGTGCGCATGGAAATCTTTTGCATTTGAATATAAAAATCCATTGAGGGACAGAGAAGGAAGAGAAAGAAATGGGTAAATAAATACAAAAACTCTTAAGAGCTTCTGGGCTGGTTTCAAGAATGCCCCACAAAACAGGTTTTCATGGTTGTATGGGGTGATGTGATCCTATTCAAGCTTCTTTCCTTTCTTTAGAATTTCTGAAGAAGCTGTTGAAAATGGCTTCAGGGGCTGTTCCTAAAATAGATTTTAGAGATGAAAAAATGAGGGAATGCACATACAATCTGAGACAAATGATCAGCTCTTGATACTGAGAAGCTGAGATTGTAAAATGACTGCTGTGCTTGGCAAGAAATGAATATTCAAGATGCCCCTGCTGGGTGCCTTTTCCTATTTGAACCAACTACGCTTGGACCGTAATTCACTTGTTACCAAATTAAACACTCTTTGCACACAGCAGAGCAACTTTACGAAGTCGGATTTTGAAGTGCAAACATCTTTTCTGCTCTGGCCACGGACCCTGTCACAATCTTCATCGGGAACTGAATTAAGTTTAAAATATCATCAGAGGGTGTTGATCTCTCTTGGGCCTGGAGCTGTCCTCTGTACATCCGGCATTTTTCTGTTGACACTGAGCGTCACTTAGCAACGGGCCTGAAAGGCCCTATATGCATTGATTGCACTCTATTGTCTTTAAGGGGTGGAAGTGTTAACTGAATAAACCGCCCCCCCACCCCCGGGTGACCAGACGGTCATCCCTATCCTGTTGATCGTCTGTTTACATCAAAATATTGTTTATTCCATTCTCTGACCTCCTGATTTTTACATCTCTGGCTGAAGGAATACAGTTAATTCCCGACATGGTGGAGAACCTCCATTTACTTTCCTGACATGGTGCGATGACAGCAGTTTTGTCCCTACTTCTCCTGATAAAGCATTAAATGCATTTGACAGTTAACGACAGGCCATAATGCCAACTCTCTTCTATGGTTTTCAGGGGACGGAGAAGTTTCAAGCCTGCAATTACCCTGTGAAGGGAAAATATTCCCTTGAGCCTGTGAATAGTTTGGAAATCAACAGCAGAATGTGCTATATGGTTGTGAAGAGGTTAAGGCTTTTGAAATGGAGGGTGGGCTCTGACATCAACTGAATGAAAAGGAAATATGGCCTAACCAAGGGGTGTTTTCAGAATGAATGAAATTTCAAAAGTGGAAATTCTTGCCTGGGAGGCGAGAGGGTAGAACTCATTTCTGCATCAATAGCCATGGCTGGAGCAATAGACCGGACTGGTGGGTCAAACAGGCATCTTACCTCGGCCCTCTCCCTTTTACAATGAACTATTTCAGAGAGCTTCCACTCGGGCGGCTTTTTCACAACCGTCTCAGACAATGAGGGCATTTCAGCTAAGGGATTTTACATGCGCGCGAAGACCAGATTGGTGGGTTCCATCCCCACCTGCATCAGACTATGTGCTGGAGACCAGGTAGAGATTTTGTGGCTAGCTGCCCTAGGACTCCTAGTTTTAGAAATCCGTTTTGCTCCTTGGTGAGTTAAGATCATACTACATCCAGCTAACAAAGAACTCTTTATTAATGGGGGAGAAATATGCTCCCATCCGACATGGCAGGCAATTTCTCAGTCAACCTATTCATGATGATATCACCTTGGCCTTGCTTTGCCTGGTATAAAGGAGCTAGAATAAAAATGATAGTGCTAAGTATTTGGTGAATTTTAAAGCTTTCTCTCTCTCTACAGTCTTCTTCATCAAACAGGAAATCTATTTAAAAGAACCACATTCTATTAATGTTCTCCTTTTGAGAAAGGCCTTAGGCCTTGACTCCATGTCTTGGTAGGAAGAAAAATGAAATCCCAGAGTTTTGAACGTAGATACAGATGAGTGGGGAGATGAGAACTATAGCAGGAAGAGGTGGGAACTGTCACGCAGTAGAGAGACTCCCATGAGGAGATGAGAGAATTAGCTTCGTTTTCAGAAGCATTTCTTCTTGTACCCCTGCTGCCCCGGAACCTCTCAATATTCTCTCTGCTCTTAATCCTGGGTCTAGTCTCCTTGCCCTGGTTCAACTGCCAAGTGGATGACGCTTCTATAAACATTTCACTGCTACAAGTTGAATTTTTCACAGCATTAACTTTACGTGGGTGTTTGTAATGGAATAAAACTTCAAATTCACGTTTTGCCATATTGCTAGTTAAAGAAGTGGACCTTAAATGGAGATGGATGTGCGCTTCCTTTCATGGGAAAATTGTCCTCTTCTAGGCCAAGTTTAAGTTCTAGGCAGCTGCAGCTTCACCAAGAAAGTCTTAAAGAAAAAAAATATATACACACAGACAAAACCCCTACTTTTTTTCATGAAATTCCTCAGCAAATTTTCAGCCACATATTAAAGTTGATTTTAAATATGTGCAAGCTTAAATCGACTGAGTAGCCAGTAATTGGTTTCAACACAAACATCTGTACAGACCTCCCTCACTTTGGTGCAATTACTTTGTGTGGAACCCAGGAAGTAAGTTGGAAGAATTTGCTCACTGTCTCTTTCAAGACATCAGCCACTTCCTTTAAATTGAAATGCATCTAAGGACAGAGTTGCTAGCTTCTGCCCAGGAAATCAAAGGCTTTCTTTATAAGAGGCAGATTATGCGGTTTAGATTGTCCCACAAATAGTACAGTCATCCACTTTGAACTCAGTTGAGTGGGTGGTGGTTGTTCATAAAAATCATCTTTGCCATCTCTTGACTGCTAGGTTCCAACAAGAGGGTCAGGAGAAAACATCATTTGAATTGCAGTGTGTTCTGGCCTAAAGAACCCATGCCTCCACCTAAAACGTTTTCCTTTTTCTCGAAATTTTATCCCATCTAGGTCTCACAGTGTTGATATTAAAATGATAAAAGAGAGAAAGCTGGAAGACTGGGCCCCTTTTTATAGTTAAGTGTTATCTGCTTAGACTAATATTGCAGTTGCCACCCACTGACATAATTTGTTTCACAGTCACAGCTTGGCAGCATGAATCAAATGTTGACATTCTAATTTCATGCACACATGGGCGTTTGGCTGAGCAGCCCCGCAGCCTCCAGACCGTTCTCTCTGTACCTGTGTAAATCAGGCAGACAAGCCATGCTCTCAACAGCCTGCCAGCGAAGTTGCTGACTTCTGTTGAGAGAACTTTCCGAGACTGACTTCTTAAACCCTTCACTTGCTTGTGTGTTTGTGCCTCCTCCCTTGCAGAGTGTAACACAAATACGCTTTTTTACTCTTGCCCGAAAGGTGATTTTCTTTTCTTTCTATTCCCTCCGCCCCTGCCTTTTAATTGCAATTCGCAGAGCTTTACTTAAGAACTCAACAAACAGGTGATTTTTCCTCATTGCTTTCTAAATCAATCACAAATGTCCTTTTGAGGAAAGATCAGTGAAAATTAAGTAGTCGTAGGAAGAGACACATTGATGACTGGCAAGAGGAGCGGCTGGTTTCCCTCTGTTATAGACTAGATCGGACGTCCCCAAAACTCACAGGTTGAAGCCCTAAGCCCCCAGTGTGACTGTATTTGGGAGAGAGGGCTTTAAGGAGATAATCAAGGTTCAACGAGATCGTAAGAGGGATTGGAGCCCTGATCCGATCTGACTGCTGTTGTTACAAGAAGAGGAAGAGACCCCAGAGATGTGCATATGCACAGTGACAAGGTGGCCATCTGCAAGCCAAGGACAGAGGCATCAGGAGAAACCAAACCTGCCGACCCCTCGATCTTGGACTTCCAGCCTCAAGCACTGTGAGAAAATCAAGTTGTATAGCTTAAGCTGTCTTGGGATGGCAGCCCTGGCAAACAGATACACCCTCAGTTGAAGGGCCTAACTTCCTGCCAGTGCTCTGCCATTGACCGGTGGCTTCTAGAACCACTTCAGCCATGGCTCCTCTCCTAGCCAGTGTCAGTGTGAAGAGTTTTAGGGCCACGGCCATCAGGAACTTGAATGAAACCAGCAGAGCGTTGCAGGGCAGCCTCTGTTTGACCTTCCACTCAGGAAGGATTAATGGCCAGCCCTTTGTGTTCGGAGAGGATGCTCTGGCCACATTCAGTGAAACACGGGGGACTGTCGTTTCCCAGTTTGAAGGATAGTTTGGCCTAAGCCAGTCTCAGGCTCACACTCAGTTCTCCTAGGTCACAAGTGAGCAGGGACTGGGTGGGGGGGGGGGCGGGCTAAGGCTGTTATTGTTGGCCAAAGAACAAAGTAGAACAATCGATTTGTACAGCGATAGACCCACCTCTAACTCTGCGACCCCAATTGTTTTGCCTTTTTTTCAGCTTTGATTTCATTGCCTCTCTCAGGTCAGTTTTTCCTACTGATCGGTTGTTTTCAAAATAAGCCCAAGCCGATGCTCAGTGGAAAATTCTTCCCAGAAATCATTTGCCACTTAACCATTTGGCTATCTAAGACCTTTATCATCCTATTTGCTGGCCGTAAGCTTCATACAGGAGCACAGAAATATTCTGCAGGTTTCGTACCCCTTATTAAGAGCTGATATTCTGGAATCTGTGCTGCATAGAGGTGTTGAAACCTATAATATTTTTCACCAAAGAGCAAATCATATAATCTGAAGAAGTTCTGGGATCCAGCTTGAGTGCTGTTTAGGGGGTTCATCATTCACCTTCTTGGGGCTTTAGCGTCTTTACTTGTAGAGCAAAGGTTAATCGTTATGGTCCCTTCCAGCTTAGTGATCTGATGATTCTTTCACTAAAAAAATAAAATGAAACATGTCACAAACACCCTGGAGAGCCAGGGAATGAAAATCAGTGATTCAAATTCAGCTCAACTCAACAAAAAGATATCAAGTACCTGTTATGTGCCAGACATGATGCTAAGTGCTCCTGTATGAAAATGAATAAGATGCAATCCTCCACCCCTAAACAAAAAGAGAAAATTGAGATCAAACATCAGGGGAGGCAGAAAGTTTGTGACAACTGAGTTTTTGCGTAGTGGCTCATATGTCTGTTTAAGGGCCAATGTTATTTATTAAACTGAACTTGGTCTATGGAAAAATACTGAGCACTTGTTACCCTGGCCTGTGGAAATAAAACTTAATGGCTATTAATTAACCATGTGATCTTAAAGGAGCACATAACCTTTCTGGGTCAAGGTTGCCTTCTTTTTTAAATACAGTTATTAGACTGATGTTTTCTAAGGTCTCTTCTATTTCTAACATTCTATAATTATGGGAATGTGAAGTAGCTATAACTGATACTCCCCAAAACCCCCAAAGGCAGAAGAAATTGACTGAATTGCTTGGAAAGTGATTTTCCTTCATGTTTCTGTCGTAGCAAAGTATGATACTGTCTTTGTGTGACCAAGACATCTTTGAGTCAATAAAAAAAGTATCCAAAAGACCAACCTATGCTAGTGGCAATCATCAAAGTTCTCTGAAGAAATCTGTCATGAATGGATCCTTTGCTAGCATCCCAAACTTTTGTGTTTTCTTGCCTCTTATTTATTTTAGGCCTTAAAAAATAAATTCCATTTAGTGTGGCACTGCCATAGTCATCTTCTGAAAGCACACCTGCGTGCTCTCTCGGGAACATTCGAGGGCTCGTCAGGTTGACCCCAACCACTTCAGGCTGTGGGTCAAGGGCTCCACCAACCCACCTTGAGTCTTTCCTCTCTGATTTAGAATCGTTGCCCTCCGAAAAGAATCTGACCTCAGCAGACCAGGGCCTCCCCAATCTCCTCATGAACCATCACTCAAACTTTTTCCCAGCTACAATCCCCTCTGTCCTTCCCACACTTTCCCAGAGGTCCAGGTTCAAGAACTCACCTCCTTCTTGGACACTTGTCCCATACTTAACCCCACGAGAGTTTCTTTTTGTCTTTTACGCAGCCCAACATTCCCTTATGTAGCCTCCCTGCCTCACACGTGCTTGTCCATTTCCTTTAAGTGCTTCTCTGACTCATCTGTGAATCATCTGGGTTTTTTCATCAGCTATAATGGAAAGTTTTCTGACGTAAACACCATGTCTTCCATGTTGTCGTACCCCCCCTCCCCATGATGAGAGGCACGGTGCTAAGCACACAGTGGTGCTTAGTAAGTGTTTATAAAATCTAACTGGGAAAACAAAAAAAAAAATAGCTTTTTGGTTTATTTGTGGTCTAGCTGAATTTCAACAGCATTTTCTCATTGCAGTAGCTGTGGACAAGGCATCAAGAACCTGAGATGTGGGGTCAAATAGATCCATGTCCAAATCCCAGATTAGATCAAGAAATTGAATTCTTAATGGATCTATTTTTCTCCTTTAAATGACTGTGCTATATATTTTGATGTCAAATTAGACATGAATTACCTAAAGAAGTGGGAGACATTTCTGAATGTCTGAGGGGCTGTTTCTTTCATATTTCTGTGACATTGTGTACAACGATTGCCATAATGTCACTAAGACATTTGTAGAAATATCAAAATTTGGGTCTTTACTAATGGCCGGGATTCTCTGCCAGGTACTTTACTCTTTGGTGCTACCAGTCTCTCTCTTTCAAAGGGAGATCCAAATGTCTCCCCTCCTCTGGCACGTGGTAGAAACTGAATAAATGTGTTAAATTATGAGTGAGGACTAGGTACAATAATGCATATAAAATATTTCATGGTCTGGAAATGCTACATCATTTTTTTTTCATTATCGGCAAACTTCTACTCTTCCTTTAGACACCGCTCAGTCATCATTTCCTCTGGGAAGCCTCCCTTGATTGCCCCGTCCTATGACAAATCCCCTAGTTATGTCCCCCGAAGGCACCAGGCAGCTATTCCTTGTAGAATGTATTAGGGTCGTATTTTACTTTTCCTCTTTTGTTTGCAAAGTTATTTGTTTATTGCCTTTCATTCAACTATGCTTTAAGCTCCATCAGACAAGGTCCCCATCTCGCTTTGGTTACCCCTATACCCCGGAGGGCAGCACAGTATGGGCCACTTGTAGGCATGCACCACATGCTACATTTTTATTGAAGAAAGCAGAGAAAAGGAGAAAGAAAGCAAAGAACAAAAATACAAATGTTTTCACTATCTTGAACTAGAGCGGTTATGACAGTTAATTGTATGTGTCGGCCGGGCGCGGTGGCTCATGCCTGTAATCTTAGCACTCTGGGAGGCCGAGGCGGGCGGATTGCTTGAGGTCAGGAGTTCGAAACCAGCCTGAGCAAGAGCGAGACCTCGTCTCTACTATAAAGAGAAAGAAATTAATTGGCCAACTAATATATATAGAAAAAATTAACCGGGCATAGTGGCACATGCCTGTAGTCCCAGCTACTGGGGAGGCAGCAGTGGGATCGCTTGAGCCCAGGAGTTTGAGGTTGCTGTGAGCTAGGCTGACGCCACGGCACTCACTCTAGCCTGGGCAACAAAGTGAGACTCTGTCTCAAAAAAAAAAAAAAAAAATTGTATGTGTCCATTTGACTGGATCACAGGATACCCCGATATCTGGTGAGACATTATTTCTGGGTGTGTCTATGAGGGTGCTTCCGGAAGAGATTCACATTTGAATTGATGGATTGAGTAAAGCGGATAGCCCTCCCCATGGATCTGTTGAAGGTCCAAAAAGAACATAAAGGTGAAGGAAGGGAGAGCAGTCTGCCTGACTGTTGAGTGGAGACGTTGATCTTCTCCTGCACTCAGAGCTCCTGGTCTTCACACCTTCCGACTTGGACTGGAATCTACATCTCATTGGCCTGCCAGCTCTCAGGCCTCCCAACCACCCTGCTGGCTTTTCTGGGTCTCCAGCTCACAGTGGACAGACTGTGGGACACAGCTTCTATAATTGTGAAAATCAGCGTCATATAATAAATCTCTATCTATCTATCTATCTATCTATCTATCTATCTATCTATCTATCTGTCTTTTGGGTTTCTCTGGAGAACCCTGACTAGTAAAGTGGTGACGTACATTGCCAAGCAGAATTACTTTAGGCGGCTTGCCTGGAAGAATTGATGGAAACGATATCTGTGACTACCATGGAGCATGTCTGTATGGGACTGAGATCCCATAGGGACAGCAAGTTGCCTGTTACTATTAGGCTGGAATTCTAGATCCTTCCAACATCATTCAATATCTGACAAGTCTCCTTGTTCTCATATCAAGGAGATATCAAACTGTTGATACTGTAAGAACAATATCAAAAAAAAAAAAGATTGTCTAAAGGAAGCACAGACAGTGCCCCTCCTTCCCCTCCCCCTTACCCTCCCACCCCCCACCCCCACCCCACCCCCTGCACCTGGGCTGATGACATCACCACAGTGGCACTGATTTGGACTTCGTGTTTCCTGGCAGCTCGGGCAAAAGGGGAAACGTTTTTTCACACAGTTTTCTTCGTCTGACAAAGAAACCATGCAGATTCATAACAGACACGTATATTTTGCTAGTGTTACAGTCAAGCCGAAATCTCTGAGAGGGTGGCTCAGAGTTTCTGCTCAGAAGGGTCAGCCCAGTGGGTGCTGGGATTCTGTCACTACATTTAAGCAAAGTTCTTCCACATTTTGAGTTTTGCTTATAAGCAGTCACCTTAGAGAATACGAAACCCATGTCATCCCAAGAAGACAGAACTATTTTTGCTTGGGTTTAAGGCTGGCCTGAAGTTTCCTGGACTTCTTCTGAGCCCCCAGAGCCCATCAGAACTGGCTCCGAAGTGAAGAGTAGAAGCCCCTTCCACCAGGTCTTCCGTCTACTGCACCACCAATGCTCCTCTGCTGTGGACATCTGAATATTTCCTGTGACAACAGTATATACTAAGCATTTTATTAAGCAAAAGCTAATATGTTCTTCCTCTTTGCTCTGTTATTTATTTATCTACCATCTGGCTAGATCAGAAGATAAAGTCTGGAAGGAGGTTTTTACTTCTTCTTTTAGCTAATGAGAATCTGGCAGAGGGGTGGAATAAGCCAGAGGCTGGATGGAAATGTCTAGATCCCAGTAGAAGGAAACCTGCCCTCTCCGATGTGGCAGGCAAGCCACCCAAAGGCAACCAGCACAGGGAACAGGCAGCTAGGACGGTCTACACTGGGGCTGACAGGGAGCCTACACTGCTTGGGCTTTGTGCCGCTCTGCAGAATGGGTTGTGGAAAGTGGTGTCTACAACTCTCCGCAGGTGTCTGGGCTATTAGTGGGAGCTTGTGGGTATCAAGAGTGAGGAAAGGGAAAGAACAAGCTGTGTCATCAAGGCTAGGGGACGGGAGAATTCCACATTAAATCCAGTTAAATTTGCTTTCCTTGTAAAAAATGATTTTTACCTCAACTGGCTCAAATATACAGTAAGTAGATTATGACATGGGATCAGTTAGGCCTGCCTTCCAGGATAACAGAAACCAAAAGGCCTAATGCTACATTTAAATAGCTTAGTGCTTTTTTTTTCCTTCTAATTTGTTAGAAATGTTTTCTGTTTGCAGGTAGGAGAAAGGAGACAACAATCTGAGCAGATAAGAAAGAAATTCATATTGCCAGGAGAAAAATTTAATAAGCCTTTGGTCTCTTTTGAATTCTTTAATTGTATTTAAATATTTTCTATTGTTTAGGAGGAAAAATGATCTTTGCTCTTGCTAACATTTTTTAACTTTGCTTGCCCAAGGTTATGTATAGTGGCCACCTTGGGAGATTCTATCTATGTGTCATTTCTTGCATACTGTTGGGGCAGAAGTACTTTTTATTTAAGGTTATTTTATACCCTTTAGTTTATCAATTTGAGACATGCCATTTTGAAATGAAGCCTCATATGATAAGAGCAAAGGCTTGTTGCCATGAGACTAATTGAGATGGACCCACCCAAATGAAGCCACCCTGATCTTGCCTGTCGGCTGGCTATTGGACATCGGCACTGTCTCTGGAAGCTGGCAGCAGCAAATTGAGAAACACGCATCCTGGAAAAATCCCATTAAGGTGTTCCAGACTCCTTGAGTAGATCCTTGGTATGGGGGAATGGCCCCTATCTTGATGTCATTTGAAAGATAATACATATAAAGCCATTAAGATTGAAGTGAACCTTTAAGAGATAAGTTCATCCTTCTATTAAGGCAAAGGTTGTCACCTAGAGACCATTCCTTCCCCCCAACCCCAGGAGATATCTGGAGATCTGGAGACATTTTTGGTTGTCACAGCTGGGAAGAGAATCCCAAGGATGCTGCTAAGCATCCTACAATACATAGAACTACCCCACCACAAAGAACTATCCAACCCAAAGTGAATCTTCCTTCCAGTGTGGGAACATAAGATCCTTCTATACCCATAAGGAGACCATTCTCACCTAAAAAGTGTTTTGATGTTGTCTTCAGTTCCAATTCTCACTCCTCCCTGAAGGTTCTAGTGCTCCATGGGGACTTCACATGGTTAACGCAGATTTCAAATGATTGATTAGAAAAGGAGAGAGTCTTCCAAATCATTTATCTTGTCCTTGTCCTTAATCTTGATTTGCCCTGTAGGTTACTCTTATCATAAAGACAGTATGAATGACTGTCTCAGTGCTTTTCCTCATTAATGCTGCTAGAAATTGATGAGTAGCTCTCTGGAACTGTGGATTTTTTGGCAAGAATTATAGCCCTTATTTATTTTGGAGGACCCGTGCAGCTAAGTAAATATATGTAGGAAATTCCCCCCAAAATAAACACTACAAGTAATTGCCTGATATATGAAGTTGACATTTTGGCTTTGTGATTTGCTATGATATGTAAAAATCTAATTTTCTCCATGGAATGATGCCACTGCAAAATTGTGAGTAAATTAGAATCAGTGGTTTACTTAGAATGTGAGTAATGGCTTCTGTTATAATGTATCAATATTTATTTACAGTTTCTTAAATCGATCTAAATCCACTTGGCAAAATGTTAACTAGATGAGTAAATATGGCAGCAGATTGATAGAAACTTCAATTCTTCCTTTCTGAGCTAATGTCTCAAAAATCTCTTTGAGAATGGACTTGATGATTAAGGTTTTAAGATCTTTTGTACACTTTTGAATTGACAGAAGATAAGTTCATTGTGTCTATAATAAATTCAAAATTTATCTAAATCAAAGGTTCTTACTGCTTTACCATCTGATCAGGGAAACAAGAAGGTGACAACAGCCCTGAGGAATGCTTCTTTCAACCATCCATTTCTATGTCTTGATATTCTCAAAAAATTGCTAAAGAAATTAGCATGTCATGGCAAACAGTCAAACCACTGGAAAAATCTACCTCTTACCTATATATTTGCAATGAAAAAAAAAAAGTTTCAAATTAGATCTAACAACATCTCCAAATAAATAGTTAACAAAAAGTTGCTCATTAATTATCACCCCAAAACAGAAAACAAGGGCCAGTGCATGTTTAGGTTAGTCTGCCTTAAGCTCTTGTTAACATTCCAAAATTAATTTGAAACCTCTAACAGAAGCTAATTTTTTGAAAGAAACAATTCATTTTGAGCTTTTTAAAAAATGATAATTACAAAGGCCAAATGTTTGAGAATTATATGCGATCACATTTATGGCCTGATTTACAAGTGGAATAAAATTATCTCGGATATCAGTATTTCCTTCCTTTAAATTTATGTGAAGGGCTGTATGTAAGTAAGTGTGTGGGGATACTCATCACCCTACTGGTTATATGATAAAAGATTAGAAATAATTAAATGTTTAAAACTATGTAATTAAATAAATGGGAGTATATCCATATAGAAGAATATTATGCAGGCACTAAAAATGATGATGTGAAACAGTACTGACGTGGAACTATGACGATGGAGTAGTAAGTGGCAAAAAACCTGTTACTAACAGCATGCATAATATTACATAATTTGGGGTGCACTTACTTGTGGTGGTCAGCTTCTGAGGTGGCCTCCCGTGATGCTGCCCTCCTGATATTCACGCTCCCCACGCCCACATCAGATGGGGCTGACCAGCATAACCAATAGCACATGATGGAGTGCTTTCTCAGATCACTCTCTCTGGGGGAAGCCAGCTGTCACGTCGACATGACTCAAACAGCCACGTGGAGAGGTCCATGTAGCAAGGAACCGAGGCCTCCTGCCAACAACCAGCACCAAACCAGGTGTGTCAGTGCACCACATTGGAAGCTGATCCTCCAGCCTCCAGCTTAGACTGGTGGCCCCCCAGGTTCTCATGCCTTTGGACTCAGACTGAATTGTAGCACTGGCTTCCCTGGGTCTCCAGTTGTTGCAGATGGCATGTTGTGGGACTTCTCACCTCCAGAATGACATGAGCCAATTCCCACAATGAATCTCCTATCTATCTATCTATCTATCTATCTATCTATCTATCTATCTATCTTATCTATCTATCTATCTTATCTATCTATCTATCTATCTATCTATCTATCTTATCTATCTATCCATCCATCCATCCGTACTGTGTTATTGGATCTGTTTCTCCGGACAGCACTGACTAATACATCTCCCTCAGCCCAGAGCTTTTTCTTCTTACTTAATCTGTCTAGAATTTCTTATGCTCTGCTTGAATTTATGAAATCCTAGGTAGAGAAAATACATCCTTTTAACTGTGTTTTATCATATGATCAGGCCTCCTGCAAGCCACTATACCTTCAATTCCTCCTCCATCCTGCTTCCAGAATGATCTTTCTGTACATGACTCAGGCTACCTCAATACCCTGCTGGAATTCTCCTATGTAGATTCCTTGCCCATAGGATGAAGTCCCAGCTCATCCCAGGTTATAAAAGGTTTACACAACCTAGGCCCAGCCCAGCTGTATTGGTTACTTATTGCTGTGTAATAAACCACCTTAAAACTCATGGCTAAAACCAACAACCATTCGTTATTATAGCTCAAGTGTCTCTATGTCAGCTGGATGCCCTAATCTGGGCTTGGCTGGGCCACCATAGCCGGGACAACTTTTGCTTCGTGTGTTTTGTATCCTTCTTCTGGGACCAGTGGGCTAGCCCAGGCTTGTCTTGCTTTCAGCAATGGAGAAAGCACAATGAGAAAAGAGAAATGTACAAATCCTCTTGAAACCTAGACTTGGACCTGGCGCACTGTTTGCCTTATTCTGTTAGTCAAAACAAGTCCCATTGCCAAGCCTAGAGTCAGAAAAGCAGGGCCTTGTCAAATTATACGGCAAAGGATATGGATTCAGAGAAGGGTAAAAAATTGAAGCTGTTGATGCAATTTACCAACTCTCCAGTCTCATTCCCTAACATTTCCTGCCTAGAAAATTATACAACGTAGGCTCCTACTATACTCATTTGTTTTAGCCCTACAAACTACACTCACATCCACACTTTTTTCACCTCTCTGCTTTTTCCCATTGTTTTTGCTCTGACTAGACAGTTCTTTGTACTTCTATGTATACTTCATCCTGCCCTCACCAAATTCATACCTTCTTTATTTTTTGAGACTCAAGTGTGGCGTCATCTCCAGAAAAGCCTCCCAGTAAAGTGCTAGAGCCAGTTCATACCATTTGTAAGAGCTAATTGTTAGCATCTCTTCTCAACTCTTAATTCAGCATGACATATTGGCACCTTGAAATCAGCCACAGTGGGAGCATTTACACCACAGAAACTGGAAAACACTACAAATCAGAGCTTTTTCTCTTTTCTTGAAGATTCTGCTGTTAAAGATTTAGCAGCACAACACTGAAGCCTCTCTTAATTCACTCCCTTCCCCAGTCTGTCTTTCTGTCAGCCTAAGTTCCTACATTCCTGGGATCATCCTAAAGTCCTTCATGTCTATAACCCCACACACACATACTAGACAACAAGTCTCAGTTGTCAAGGAATGTGTCTTAGTGGTCCCCAGCACTGAGCACATCAGCACTCAGTGGACACCCAATAAATCTGTGTTACAGGAAGAAGCAAAGGGCCCCTGGGAATTGTTTGGGTTGAGAAGACGGCCATGAGATGGGAAGGGTCACAAAAAGCTTTGCTTGAAAAATATCTCTTTCCCCTCAGCCCGCCACCATTTGGGGTGTCACGTCTCCAGCCAGTCCCAGGTATAAAAGTCATACTCTAGAAGGGAAAATAGTGAATCCTTCAGCATCTATTGCCACATGAGTGTGGAATCATTCCTCAAAAGATTCAGAAAGTGTATCAGAAAAGTTTCTTTGAAGCATGGTTTGGGAGGTGCATTTTGAGGGAGCAGAAGCTGTGCTATTGTTGTAACCAGAATTCCCACAGAGAGGGGACTGAGAACAGGTGAAAATGCCATTGAAAGCTTTCACTGAAGTGACACAAAGATGATGGGCACATTGAAAGTGCCTCACCTAATACAGTGATACATGGGCACTTCTGCTTTGGACTAGACTGAATGTGGGACACAGTTTGAGTTACAGCCACTTATTGTGATAGATTCATGGGTAACCTCTTCAATGTGCCTTGACCTATTTTTCTTTCTAAGTTGCACATAGCCTAATTTTCATTGAAAGAAGGCTTTCTAAAGTTTCTACAATCTAAGATTAATTTTCCATATTTTTTTGGCATTTTTATGACAGCTTTGACTTTTAAAGTAGAACTGAATTTCTTTTAGAAAATGAGCCAACCAAGCATGTCTCTGTTAATAAATTGAGGCTTGGTGCTGTTGGTCTGTCACTTCCACTTCTAAGATAAATGTGTATCAGTAATTAGAGATGGGTAGAGAGGCCTGGGTACCCAGAACTAACGTGGGATGGAGTGGGGAACTATGAGGATGGTGATGTCTAAGAGCGGAAAAGTAAATAGTCTCACAGATCGTATTATATAAGTAAACCAGGAGACCCTGATGTCCAAACACAGGCTGTTTGTTTTGGGGGACAGTGGAGATGGGGTGATTACTAGGAGTGGAAGAAACCCTGAACATTGACTACTTTTAGGAACTGACCTGGTCAGAAAGGAGTCTTACTCCCTAAGAATTGTGAGAAGTCCAAAATAAGCCTCCCAGTGTCACTGCCCCTAACCTGCTCATGGTCCTTGCCAGCTTCTGGCTCTAATACATGTGGCTGGTTAGTCCAATGTTGGACTCTTTCCATTTGCTTAGGCAAAGAGCTAATCTGGTTTTTCTGGGAGGAGGGGGTTGTTTGTTTTTTGCGAAAACAGATGATAATGTGCATATTTCCTCTCAGTTATAAATAGTTTTGTGTTTTTGTTTCTGTTTTAAAGTTGGGGTAGAGAGAAGGTGGGAAATATAAATTTGTTGCATGCAGAAATGAGTTGAACCTTAAATATATGCATGCATTTTTCTAATCAACAGTACATCCTGCTGAAGATAAGTACCTTGGTAAATAAACCCCTTTAAATAGCTGTAAAAGTTATATATTAACTGAGTTACTTTAAAGGCTTGAGTTTATTTCTGTGGAACTTAATTGATAAGAATTAGTTTAGAAATTGGGCTGCTCTTTTAATGTAAAGCATATAGGAAAATATGCAAAAGCTTAACAACAATAAGAACAATAACAAAAAACTCAGAAAGCAAATAGAAAGATGTTGCATTAATGTGAATAAATTAAACACAAATATTTAACTGTGCTTCCTGTAAAAAGCCCTTTAATGTGATATTAAACATGTATATTAAAGAATAAACCAAAAGGGCAATAAATATGGGAAAAGAGATGATTGAAACAAAATTTTGGAGGCTGGAATGCAGAAGAATAGTGATACATATATGAGACATCTTTTCTATATCACATCAAATATTCATGGCCATGGATAGGGCACAAAAACTGAAAGATATCCATCCAGGATACTCTAGGTCTTTTCTGAGGGCACTACAGAGGCTCTCTAATGCCTGTGGACAGTGCAGAAAGACAGAGATGAGTCTCCAGAGGAGGAAAAAGCTTAGAATTGGACTGGAGAACAAAGAGAACTAACTGTCCAGCAATCTGGAGAAAAGGTTGGCCGTCTGGCCTTAAGCAAATATACATCTCCCATAGGTAAGACAGGGCAATAAAGCACAAAGAGATCTTTAGAATCTCTCTAGTGCTCATATCTCAAGCCCAGCTGAAGGGAAAGTTCTAATCTCTCCCTTAAAACACCTGGGGTCAAGGTGAATGAATCTAGCTAAAGCTGTAACGAAGTCCAACTACAGACTAAATTGATTCAGCCCTCACACTGATGGACTGACACAAGAAGTGGTGTGCCCTTTCCTGAGGATAAATATTAGCACTTTATTAGCTACTATTCTTCAACATATA
Organism: Mirza zaza; assembly: GCA_008750895.1. Taxonomy (NCBI): domain Eukaryota; kingdom Metazoa; phylum Chordata; class Mammalia; order Primates; family Cheirogaleidae; genus Mirza; species Mirza zaza. The sequence continues at coordinate 40,170 of VSMD01140536.1, forward strand.
ATTACTGGCATACAATCAAGATTGAAGAGATATGTGAAGCAGCAAGAAAATGTGACCTTTGGTTAAGAGGGGTCAATAGACACAGACCCAGATGTGGTTTAGACATTAGAATTATCAAACACAGACTTTAAAATTAGCAGGAAAAATACGTTAAACTATCTAGTGAAAAAGGTAGACAATGTCTATGAATAGATGGGTCCCATAAGCAGAGAACTGGAAATTGTAAAAAAGAACCCAATGAAAATCTTGCAGAAAAAAATGAGATAGAAACTGAATAATTTATTTAATGTGTTTAATAGCAAACTGGACATAGCAAAAGAAAGGCAAGTCAAAGAAATTATCTACATTCAAGCATAAAAAAAAAAGAGAGAATGAAAAAGAGGACCCAAGGTCTATGGGACAATATCAAATTGTCTAACATACACATAATTAGTGTCCCAGAAGGAGAAGAGAAAGAATGGGCCAGAAGAAATATAAAAAGGCAATCGCAGAGGCCCCAAGTTGATAGAAAACATCAATGCATGGATTAAAGAAGTTCAGAAAACCCCAAGCAGGATAAATACAACAAAATCTAAACCTAGGTTTGTCAAAATCAGATTTTGATGAAAACCAAAAATAAATAAATCTTAAAAGCAGCCAGAAAAAAAAAAAAAAAACAGACACATTACGTACAGGGAACCAACTACAAATTACAGGTGACTTAATAGAAAGAATGTGGGCCAGTAACCTATGAAATTTTTAAAATGTTAGAGGGGAAAAAAACCTAGAATTGTATATCAGTGAAAATATTCTCCAGAAACCAAAGAAAAATAAAGACATCTCAAATAAACAAAAAATGAGAGAATTTATCAACAACAAGCTTCCACTAAAAGAAGGTTATTCATGCTGAGGAAAAACAATACCAGATGGAAGCCCAATTTTGCAGGAAGAAAGGAAGAGCATCAGAAAGAATAAATTAGCAACACTGTTATTGTGTATAAATTCAATGTCTTTAATAGCCATGTAATGAGAGTTTATAATATATATAAGTGAAAAACATAACAAGAGTACAAAGGGAGATAGTGAGTAAAAATGCAACTATACATTTGTAAGGTAATGAGTATTGCTCATGAGGTAGTACATTATTTAAAGTTATACTATAATAAGCTAAAAATACATATTGTAATCTCTGAAGCAGTAACTGAAAAAAAATGAACCAAAAAAACAGAAAGAGGTATACTAGTCAAGAGAAGAGATAACATTAAATACTAAATTACTCATGAATCACCCAATAGAAAGCTGGAAAGGAGAGGAGGAATAAAATAGAGGAGACAAATGGAAAATAAATACCAATATGTTAGATCTAACCCAATCATATCAGCAATTACACTGCATTAAATGGAATAAGTGCTCTAATTAAAAAGCCAATATACTTAGGCCGGATTTTAAAAAAGCAAAGACATAACTATCACTATATTTGGTTTACAAGGAAAAACACAGTTTAAATATAAAGATGCAGACAAGTAAAAATAAAAGGGTTGAAAAATATTCAGTAAAAATACTAACATAAAGAGACATCAATGCAGATCATACAGACATTATAATGATAATAAAGGGTTATTTTATATAACTTTATGCCAATAAATTTAATTTAGATGAAATGGAAAAATTCCTTGAAAATACAGTTTACCAAAACTGGTAGAAGAAGAAACAGAAAATCTAAAACTCACTATCAAGTAAATAAATTAAATTCATAATCAAAAATATTCCCACCAAGAAAATTCCAGGCCCAAATGGCTTTCACTGGGGAATTCTGTGAAGATCTTAAAGGGAAAATGATACCAATCTTGCACAAACTTCTTCAGAAAATAGACTTCTCAATTTGTTTTATGAAGCCAGTATAATCCTGAAAAGAAAAATGCCAAAGACAGTACAAAAGGAAAAGAAAATTATAAACAAATATCTTTCATAAACTTAGATGTAAATATTCTTTACAAAATATTCACAAATTGAATCTATCAATACATCAATATATAAAATAAATAATTCAACATGACCAAGTAGGGTTTATCTCAACAGGAATGAAAGGTTGGTTTAAGATTCAAAATCCATCAATGTAATTCACTGCACTAACACAATAAGGAAGAAATGTCATATGATAATTTCAAGAGAGATAGAGAATTTGAAAAATTTAATACCAATTCATAATTAAAACATTCAGAAAACTAGCATGCAACTAGAATGTACCTTCCTTTGTTTAGTAAAGGCATCTATGAAAAGCCTATAGCTAACATCACAGTTTGTTGTAAAAGATTGAATACTTTTCTCCTAAGGTCAGCAACAAGACAAGGATGTCTGCTCTTACCATATCTATTCAATGTTGTACTTTACGGCCTAGCCAATGCAATAAGACAAGACCAAGGATAAAAAGGCATAAATATTGAAAAGGAAGAAGTTGAACTCTCATTATTCATTAACAATATGATTGTGTACATAGAAATTCTTATTGAATCTACAAAATAAACAGTAAAACTAATAAGTAAATTTAGCACGATCAGAGGATAATGGGTCAATGCACAAAATACATTGTATTTTCTTATATAATCAATGAACAATTAGAAAATGTAATAAAAATGTCATTTGCAATACAACCCAAAACATAAAATTCCTAGGAATAAATATCACAAAAGATGTGCAGTACTTGTATATTAAAACATACCAAATATTGCCAAGACAATTAAAGAATACCTAAATAACAAAGATATATACCTTGTTAATGCATTTCACAATTCAATATTGTTCAGATGCTCATTCTCCCTAACCTGATTTATAGATTATGGTAGATTAAAACACAAATCCAAACAAATCCTCCCAGGCTCACCTCTTGTTCCAGCCATAGCTGAAGAGACCAATTTTGAGCTTGCTTCAAACACCTTTGTATGAGTCTAAACTGACAGTACTTCGCTTGGGCTTCTTCAATGCCAACTGGAGAGATGCCTAGGAGAACCTGGTTGACACTCACACACAACTGCCCCATAGCTATGGTCAACACTATAATGCATCCTATGATTGGCAATTTTTTCTTGACTTACTCCCCTGTCCCTCACCCTCAGTGTCATTTCCTCAAATAAACCTTTTACACAGCAGCCTTCATCTCAGGATCTGCTTTTGGAGAACCCAGAAAAGACAGCAACTGATTCAGCAGAATAGTAAAAGTTAGATCTTATGCCAGTGGTGGGAAAGGCCAAGAAGAAACCTGTAGCACAGAAATGTCAAAGGGCTCAGAGATTAATGATAACATTGGGTACCTCTGGAAGTGGGGTGAAGATAGGATTAAAAACAGGGAGACTCATTGAAAGTTTGTTGAAAAGGCAGTTAGACTTTGGCTCTCCTTGCCTACTCCATGCATCAGAATTGATAGTCTTAGTGCCACCTTAACCAGAGGTTTGTTCACTGTAGCAGGAGGACTGTGGACTATGGGACATTGGCACAATTGAGGGTAAAGATTTAGTAAAATTTTAGGTGCTCAATTTTAAAATGTTTCCTCTCTCTCTTCAACTCTTTTCAGTTATTGTGTCCCCAGAGTGCTGATAGTCAGCTTTATATCCCCTAGACAAGGGACTGTACACTAAGGAATCTAATTAGCCCAAGGGAAAGTCCTGAAGTTATAGCATCAAGGTTTCCCCAAAGAAATGATGCAGTCAGCAAATCTCACCCACTTGCACAAATATTCCAATCAGTTGTTTAAATATCCCATATTTCAATATGAAGAAACAGCTTAGAACTAGTAAATATCTGAGGAAACCTATAATATGAATGACAGAAACCAAAACAACTAGCAGAAAACAATAACTTGAAAGACATAGACTATGCAGGAAGATGAAACTTCAAAAAGAAAAATATATATATATATTATTAATATCTTCTTAAGTATAAGAGGATTCATGAAACAAGAAGAGGCTATTGTAAAAAAAAAAAAGAAAAATTGAAGAACAAGAAACACCTTGTTTTAGTCTGTTTGTGTTGTTTTAACAGAATATCTGAGAGTGGATAATTTATAAAGAATAGAAATTTATTTCTCACAGTTCCGGGGGCTGGGAGGTCCAAGATCAAGATGCCGGTAAGTTTGGTGTCTGGTGAGGGCCCAGTCTCCACTTGTAAGACAGTGCTTCAAATGCTGCATGCTTTAGAGGAAAGGAATGCTGTTTATCAGAAGGCAGAGGAGAGAAAGAGAGCTAAACCACTTGTGAAAACTTCTTTTTTATAGAGGCATCAATCCATTCATGAGTGCACAGCCTTCATGGCCTAAACACCTCTCATTTGGCCGCATCTCCCAACACTGTTTCATTGGGGAATAAGTTTCAACATGAGTTTTGGAGGAGACAAAAGCATTCAAACAAAAGCCTACCTCTTAGAAATTAAAAGTGTAGTAAATAAATGAAACTCAATAGAAAGTTTAGAAGATAAAGTTGAGGAAAATCTCTTTAAAACTAAAGCAAGACCAAAAAAAAAAAATCCTAAAAAATTGAGATAAAAGAAATGATAGAAGATACAAGAAAATTATGGAACTCCTCACTTATTAGAACCCACATTTGTATAATCTGAATTCCAGAAAAAAATAGGGGAAATGTGTCATATCGTTGTGAAATTTTAGAACACTGAGGATAAAGAAAAAATCCTTATAAGCTTTTAGAGAGCAAAACAGAAAGAAAAATAAAACATCACATATGAAGAATCAGGAATCAGACTTCAGAACAGCACCAGAAGCTAGAAGACAATTGAGCAATAGCTTCAAAATTCTGAGTAAATACATTTTCCCAGTTAGATTTCTATACTGAAGAAAACTACTGATAAAGAAAGAGTAAACCAAAGACATTTGTTAGACTTTCAGGAGCTCAAAATATTATGTCCCATGCACTCTTTATCAGGAGGCTACTGGACAATGGGCTCCACAAAAATAAAGATGCAAAGACATAGGATCCAAAAAGAAAAAGGTCAAAGGAATTCTCAAAAGTCTGGTGAAATGAGATCCCAAGAAGAAAGTGAGAAGCAGATCTAAAGTGGAGCAAATCAGAAGATATCAGCTGAGACCAATCCAAGCAAAGAGAAAGATAGAACACCATCATGTGTCTGAATATAGACAGAAAAGTTTTAGATTATTGAGGGAAAATTGAGACTGAATGAGTAATAAATAGAAGGAAAACTAAACAAAAAAAGAAAGCATTAGTTTGGAGAAAATTTGTGCAAGAAAGGAAGAGTAAAAATAGTATACTATATATGAATAATAACATTGAAATTGTCATAATAATGTGAATACTGAGTATTGCTCTAAACAAAAGTATAACATGATTATAGTAGAAAGATCACAGGATAGAGTTTGTGTGTGTGTGGGTGGGTGACAATGGCAGTGTCGTGGTGGTGTGTGATGAAGGGATAGGAGATGGTGAACAAGAGCTAAATCCTTATTTTCCATAAATGATACCTAAAATTGAAAATTCAAAAGGTAGGTAATATAAGTATGTTTTTTTTAGATATATGCAGATAAATTATAAAAGAAAAAGCCAAAATAACTGAGGTGAAGGTGGGGGGAGGAATAGGAGGATGCTGGGTTTTGTTTTTTTTTTTTCTGTCAGACTCATAGAATTGTTTAATTCTACAGGTTATGTGCCAATCTAATTTTGACAGAAATAAAAACAAAATTTGAAAATAAATTAAATAATTATGGTATACTCATTTTTGAAAAGCAGATGGGTAAATAGGGAGTTGAGTGGAATTGGGGAGATAGGACTTGTCTGTTTTACACAGAGGATTACAGACTCACAACACTCTAAAGGAGAAATCTAGAAGCCTTTAGAGTGGAGGGATGGTATCCCTACATGTGACATAGTGTTTGTGCCTACAGATTCCCACTGTCCAATTTAAATGTAACTCAAGTCACATGTATAACTGAAATTTTGGAAGCAGCATTAAAGTAAACAATAAAATTAATTTTAATATTATATTTTATTTAACCCAGTATATTCAAACTATGATCATTTCAACATATGATAAATATAAAAATTTTTGAGCAGTCTCAGCACAGAGCTCCAGCTGCCATGATCAGCAATGCCCATGGGTGTTATCCTTAGTCTACATGAATGGTCTCTGAGGAACCTTTCAGCACTAATGCATATATTTGCAAGGATGAGGCACAATAGAGCTGGCAGCTCATGATTTAAAGACAAAGGAAGTAGTATTGCTAAAGAAAATTATTTGAGCAGGGAGGGGCCAAAATGGTGGACTAGAAGAAGCCTGCACATGCCACTCTCATGGAGAGGATCAAAAGTGGTGAGTAGATAATCACCTCAGGTCGACAGTCTAAGAGAGAGCATTGAGAATCAACAGATAGGTGTTGAGAGGCACCTCAAGTGAAGGAGAGGGAAGTGGGGTAACCTGGTCAGCAGGATTGGAGGTACTCTGGAAAGGCACCTGAATATCAGCAAGGTACAGAGGAAAGAACCCCAGGGCTCCACAATTCCCCCATGAACATTGCAATCTGAGCTTCAGGAGGGCCACTCCACTGTAGCCAGCCTCCAGACTAACATATGGAGCTGCCTGGAGACTATGCAGCAGTATTGCTCTGGAGAGAAGGCACAGCAGGCTTCCAAACCCTGGGCACTGCAGCTGACACCATTCTGAAGTCCCATCCCCAGAGCACTGACTCTGCCCAGGGGTCAGCTCAATGGCTGCTGCCTCCCCATTGCCCCTGCTGGGCTAGGAAGGAGGGGGCAGCAGGGAAATCTTGCACATCTTATGAGCATAAACCATGCACCCCTGCCACAATTGGGGGTCCCTAGACAGAGCAAGCACTCATGGACTCAGAACCCACTACTGCCACCTAGGTAACCCCACCCAGCCACTACTGCCATGGACCTAGCAGCTGCTCTCACCATCTGGGTAGTACCATCACTGATGGACCTGGGTGGGACAAATGCCCATACTGCTTCATGCTGCCTGCCCACTGCATACCACCACTGCTGCTGGACCTGGGCAGACAAAATGCCCACAACCCTGGCATCTGCTGCCACCACCTAGGTAGCCCTGCTCAGCCACCACTGCCACCACCACCAGGGAAGCCAGGTGAAGCAAACCCTCATGACCTCCCACCTCTGCAGAGAGGGACCATCCCTGCCCCAACATGAGCTTTCAGCAGCTGCCTGGGAACTAGCCCATCCCATCATATGAATATCCCTCAGCACCTGCTTGGACTGTGACAACCACAGAGGAACAGGAAAATGCAGTGTTACAGGCTCACATTGCATCCTCGCCTCCTCTGCCTGGTCAACCTTCTGGAGTAGGATTCAGGCACACCATCCAGGGATCTCTCCTTCTCTTCATTAAATAACAGAGATTCTAACAAAGGAGAACAGATGTATCACAAAGCTATCTGTATTGAGCTTAGAGAGGAGGCTCCAGATGAGAAAGAATCAGCATTGGAACTCTGGTAACATGAAAAAAGAGACTGTTTTTACAATCCCAGAGGATCACACTAGCTCTCCAGCAGTGGCCTCCAACCAAAGGAAAATTGTTGAAATGTCAGATATGGAATTCACAAATGGATCACAAGTAAGATCAATGAGATTGGTAAGAACACAAAGAAACCAAAAAATAAAAAATAAAAAAATTCAGGATACGAATGAAAAATTTATTAATGAAAGAGTCTTTTAGGGAATTTCAAAATACAGTATAAAGTTTTAACAATAGTCTAGACCAAGCAGAAGAAAGAATTTCAGCCTTGAAGACTTTCCAATTAACCCAGTCAGTCAAAAATGAAGAAAAAAGAATCAAGAAGAATAAACAATCTCTCTAAGAAATATGCAGTTATGTAAAGTAAACATATATAACAATCATAGGTATCCCTGAGGAAGAAGAAAAAGCATAGAAAACCTATTTGAGGGAATAATACAGGAAAACTTCCCTGTTATTGCTGGAGATTTAGATATTCAGATACAAAAAGATCATCTAATTCCTGGAAGATTCCTCTCAAATAGGACAACACCCAGGCACATAATCACCAGTCTGACTGAAGTCAAAGTGAAGGAGAAGATTGTGCAAGCTGTGAGATGAAAGCATTAAGTAACTTACAGAGGAAAACCCATCAGACCAATGGTGGACTTCTCAGTAGAAACCTTACAGGCCAGAAGGGATTGGAGTCCCACTTTTAGTCTTCTTAGACAGAATAACTGCCACCCAAGAATTTTGCATCCTGCAAAACTAAGTTTCATAAATGAAGGAGAAATAAAGTGTTTCCTAGACAAGAAAACACTAAGGGAATTTATTACCACTAGACCTGCCCTACAAGAAGTGGCTTAAAAGTGTTCTATACATGGAACAGAATAGTTAATATCCACCAGTGTAAAAATACCCAAAAGTTAAAACTCACAGCTCTTATAAAACAGTAGCACAAGGAACAAAATAAACCAACTAGGTAACGATTGGCATGATGATCAGAATAGTATCTCACATTGAATGTAAATGGTCTAAATGCCCCATGTAAAAGATATAGATTGGGGGGAGAATGGTTTTTAAAAACACAACCCAGATATATGCTGTCTCCAAGAAATCCATTTTACTCACAAAGATTCTCATAGACTCAAGGTAAAGGGGTAGAAAAAATATTCCATGCAAATGAAAACCAAAAGCAAGCAGGAGTAGCTACTCTTATGTCAGATAAAATAGACTTTAAATCAGCAATGTTTAAAAAAAAAGACAAAGATGGTCATAATATAATGATAAATGGACCAATTCAACAAGAAGATATAACAATCCTAAATAAAAATGTACCTAACACAGGAGCTCCAGATTCATAAAACAAATTCTACTAGATCTAAGTAAAAAAAATAAAAAGCAACATCATAACAGCCAGGATCTTCAATGCTCCACTGACAGAACTAGACAGAACATCAAAGCAAAAAAATCAATAAACAAAGACTGGACTTAAATAGGACTCTAGAACAAATGTACCTAACAGACATTTACAGATCATTAAAACATTAAGCCATTTATATCTACCCCCAAACTGCAGAATATGCATTTTTCTCATCACCACATGGGACATTTTCCAAGATAGATCATATGTTAAATGACAAAAGAAGTCTCAGCAAATTTAGAAAAATTGAAATCACATCATGTATCTTCTCAGACTACAGTAGAATAAAACTAGAAACCGATTCCAAGAGGAACTCTCAAAACTACACAAATACATGGAAATTAAACCTGTTGCTGAACAACTCTTAAGTGAATGTTGAAATCAATAAAGAAATTTAAAAATTTTTCAAATTGGATGACAAAATTGTCAAAATCTCTGGGATACAGAAAAAGCAGTGCTAAGAGGAAAGTTCATAGCACTAAATGCCTACATCAAAAGATAGAAAGATTACAAATTAACCTAATGTCACAAATTAACCTAATTATCCTAATGTCACACCTCAAGGAACTAGAAAAAGAACAAACCAAACCCAAAGCTAGCAGAGTGAAGGAAATAATAAAGATCAGAGCAGAACTAAACAACATGGAAATTAAAAAATACAAAGAATCAATGAAATAAAAAAGTTGATTCCTTGAAAAGATAAACAAAATCTATAGACCATTAGCTAGATTAACCAGAAACAGAAGAGAAAGGATTCAAATAAGCTCAATCAGAAATGAAAAAGGAGACATTACAACTTACTACATACCACAAAAATACAAAATACCATCCAAAAATACTACAAAAACCTCTATGAACAAAAACTAGAAAATCTAGAGGAAATTGATACATTTTTGGAACCACATAACCTCCCAAGCTTGAATCAGTAAGAAAAAGAAATCCTGAAGAGATCAATAACAAGCAGCGATATTGAGAGAGTAATAAAACATCTCCCAACAACAATAACCAAAACCCCAGACCAGAGAGATTCACAGCCGAATTCTACCAGACCTGCAAAGAAGAACTGGGACTGTCCTACTGAAACAGTGAGAAGGAAGGAATCCTCCCTAACTCATTCTACAAAGTCCAGTATCACCCTGATACCAGAGCAAGGAAAGGACACAACAAAAAAACGAAAACTACAGACCAATATCCTTTATGAATATAGGTACAGAAATCCTCAGCAAAATACTAGCTAACTGAATCCAACAGCACATCAAAAAGATAATTCACCATAATCAAGTGGGGTTTATCCCAGGGATGCAAGGATTGTTCAGCATACACAAATCAATAAAAGTGATTCACCACATAGTTAGAATTTAAAACAAAAGCCATATGATCTTCTCAATAGATGCAGAAAAGCATTCAATAAAATCCAGCAAACCTTCATGATAAAAACCCTCAACAAATTAGGCATAGAAGGAACATACCTCAAAATAATGAAAGCCTATATATGACAAATCCACAGTCGGCATCATACTGAATGGAGAAAAGTTGAAAACAGTCCCCCTAAGAATGAAACAAGGGTGCCCACTGTCACTGCTTTCGTTCCATGTAATCCTAGCAAGAGTAATCAGGCAAGAGAAAAACATAAAGGGCACCCAAAGTAGGAAAGAGGAGGTCAAACTACCCCTGCTTGCTGATCATATGATCTTATATCTAGAAAATCCTAAAGATTCCACCAAAAGACTCCTAGAATTGATAAATAAATTCAGTAAACTTTCAGGTTACAAAATTAATATATACAAATCAGTAGCATTTCCATACACTAATAATAGTCAAGTTGAGAATCAAATCAAGAACTCGATACCATTTACAATAGCTGTGATGAAAATAAAACACCTAGAAACATATTTAACCAAGGAGGTGAAAGATCTCTACATGGAGAACTACAAAACACTGATGAAAGAAATCATAGATGACAAAAACAAATGGAAAAAACATCCCATGCTTGTGGATTGGAAGAATCAACATTGTTAAAATGTCCATACTGCCCAAAGTGATATATAAATTCAGCACAATTCCCATCAAAATGTAACACTAGCTGTACACCTTGCCATAACATCCGATCAGCAACAAAAATACCAATGTCATTTTTCAGAGATCTAGAAAAAAACAATCCTAAACTTCATATGTAACCAAAAAAGAACCCAAATAGCCAAAGCAATAAAAAGGAATGAAATGCCTTTTGTAGCTACTTGGATGGAACTGGAGGCCATTGTCCTAACTGAAGTACCTCAGGAATGGAAAAACAAATACCGTATGTTCTTAGTTACAAATGGGAGCTAAATGAGGGGCATATATGGTCGTAAAGTGGTGTAATAGACATTGAAAACTAAGAAGGAGGGAGGGTGGGGAGGTGAGGTAGAGATAAAAATTTACCTATTGAGTACAATGTACACTATTGTAGTGATAGGTACACTAAAAACCCTGACTTCAGCATTATATAATTCATCCATGTAACAAAAACATTTATAGCACCTAAATGTATTGAAATTAAATTTTAAAAAAGAACTATGGGTCATGTACCAAGATGTTTACAACACTGAAAGTAACAGTGAACAATTATAAAATATACTAATGTACAAAAAGTGGAGGAATGTTAAATAAATTATTCAATGTTTATAATATGGAAAAAATTATTAATGAGATATTTTATAATACATTTTTTTCTTCATAGTAAGTCTTTGAAATCCACTCCATACTTTATTCTTAGACATACCTCAATTCAGATGCTAAATTTTCATCAGAAATACTTGATCTATGTTTAGATTTCATAAAACTTAGAATTGAAAAAGTAGATTCACATATCCAAGTTGTTCCAAAAATATTTAAATTTTTTTAAATAACTGAATCTTGTACCAAAAATTATTTCATCTCAATGTTCACATTCATATTTCTTAAACTGGTTCATCTTTTTGCTTCAAAGAATTGATTTGACTTTGAACCAAAACCATATCAATTTTAAAGCTACATCTGTCCAAGTTAAATAAATTCACTAGCTCTTATGTCAGCTCAGTAATATTAACATTGAATTCAAAAGATTATCACATGAATTGAGAAGCAATTCTAAATTTATCAATATCAACAAAGTGATGTTCACATTTTTCTAGTAGTTTTTGCAGACAATTTACCTAACACTGTAGGTTACAATTAAAATTTGCATCTTGATTCCTGTTTTTAAAAAATGTGTGAAAACATTAATCTGATTTATGAAAAATTTTAATTTCAACATAAATTATTTTTGCTTTTTATAGGACCGAAGTTTAAATCATTTGTATTGGCCAGGCATGGTGGCTCACAGCTGTGATACTCGCACCCTGGGAGGCCAAGGCTAGAAGATCACTTGAGGTCAGGAGTTCGAGACCAGCCTGAGCAAGAGCGAGACCCATCTCTACTAAAAATAGAAAAAAATTAGCCGGGTGTGGTGGTGCATGCCTGTAGTCCCAGCTACTTGAGAGGCTGAGACAGGAGGATTGCTTAAACCCAGGAGTTTGAGGTTGCTGTGAGCTAGGTTGATACCAGGGCACTCTAGCCCAGGCAACAGAGCAAGAGTCTGTCTAAAAAATAATAATAATAATTTATATTCAATATGGAGAAAACATAAATCACATTACCACTTTTTTTTGTTTTTAATTATTAAATGTGGCAAGCCTTCCTTTTGTTTTAAGGAAATCTTAAACTGGAATTACCAGTACTGTAAATCTTTATAAAACCCTTCTACAACTCAAACAATGAACACTGGTAAAAACAAATCATTGTCTTCTATTTCTTTCAACAGTTCCATTAGCTAGTGATTTATACCATGTATATAATGAATAATTTTAGCAACTATATCCATGACACTTTTTGTAAGAAAACCTAGCACAAATATTTTTAATATGTATCACACAATGAAACAAAGCAATATGGGAAAATTCTGATAAATCTAGATTTTTGATCTAACATGGCTGGGCTATCATCTGTCTTGATAGAAACTAATTTTTTCATATCTAGCTAAAACTCTTCTTTGACATTTGTAAAAGATTCAAAATTATCTATATATTGAGCTTGATTTTTTTTAAGTCGTGGATAGACAACATTCCTAAGTAAATTTGAAAGTCCTTTTAGACAAAAATGTACCTAAATGTGCCCGGTATTGATTAGACAGGATTTTTTATACTATATGGTTTATCTAAAGGTAAAAAGAGAAAAAAAAGTAGCCCTAATTTTTCACATTTTGAATGAATTGATCTTAGACATTGTTATTCTTACATCCTATAGTCACTTATTTAGTGGCTTAATTGAAATTTTTTGCTTTTTGTAAAATATTTTTTAGTCTTTTCCTCATAATTTTCTAACAAAATTTGCATAAGTGAAAAAATTTCTTCTACCATCTCTGCATCTAAAAATAGTTTTCTCTTTTTGTAAAAGAATTCAAAACATTTTATATCTGGCCAAAGTTGCAAGCTTACATCCTGTCAAAAACTGTGTAAGACATTTTTGTTAAACATTTAATTCTGATTTCAAGTGACCAATTTCTCGAATTCTTTTTTAGCTATTGAGAGAAAACAAATTCAGTGTATTTGCTTTAAATGGTTCTTAGTACCGTCTACTTTATTAACCTTTTTTCTTTTTTTTTAACTAAACAGCTTTTTTGTTTAGCTCTACAGCAGCCAACTGCAATTGTGAAATTTGGAAAATACCTTCTTCCAGCCTCTTTTATTCTTTACCGCTCTGGTCATTGTACTAGCATCTGCATCTCAACTCAATTCCACATGAGTAGTATGCCTTCGTTTTAAATTTCGTAATTTGTCCATCCTTATTTTTTGAACTAGAAACATAATTTAATTATAATTAAAATGAGTAGTTCAATTCAATTACCAATTGCGATTTACATAGGAATCACTATAACTTGAGCTGTCTGCATAAAATATTCAAATAAACGCATTATGTGATGTTACATCAGTGCATAGGAAAAAATCGTTTGAACTGAATCAATCCATCCGCTGACTGGATCAGTGACGTGTTTATGCATAAAACTAGAAATGATGCTGGGTCCTGCTACACACGCTACAACTTAATATCTTGTGCGACATGATGGGTAGAGTGAAATGCTTACCGGTAGCATAAACTTGTGTTTAAGGGGAAAGTGTTTTACAATGTTTGGGTATTTAAATTGAAATTAATTAAAATTAAATACAATTAAAATCTTAATTCCTCGGTCTCAGTAGTTTCATTTCAAGTGCTCAGTAGCCACACATGTCTAGTGGCTATCTTACTGAACAGCACAGTTGTGGACTGCAGGAGAATGAGGCATTTTGTCAGGTACTCTCAAAGATATCTCAATTATTCTTCGAAACAGCCCTGTTTATTGTTATTCACTTTTTTCGTTTGCTTTTGGGGGTTGTTTGTTTTTTTGTTTGTTTAGAGACGGAGTCTTGCTCTCTGTACTTGCCCAGGCTGGAGTGCAGTGGCAGGATCACAGCTCACTGCAGCCTCAAACACCAGGCCTCCAGTGATCCTCCCACCTCGGCCTCCCAAAGTGCTAGGGTCACAGGTGTGAGCCACCACACCCGGTCTGTTGTCCACATTTACACAAAGAAACTGACACTCAGTGGTGAGGTTTAGTGGCTTGCCCAAGGTCATGCAGTCAAGCGAAGGAGGAAGCTTTGTGTGCCCTGAAGGTGTGACACATTTCTCGGTGGGATCATGTACATAAGTGAACTGGAAAAACAGTGTGCTTCTCCCTTACCCACCTCACCCCTGCCTCCTTTTAAAATTTATAAGCCTGTAACTATTAGAAGAGCTTTGCATGAGTGAAAGTTGGAGCATTTGGGCAATATTCATTATCTCCTATGGGCTAAGCACTATTCTAGTGAACAAGAAACAGTCTCTGTTTACACTCTTATGTAAGTTTACACTGTTTTGTAAAAGGAACATAAAATTACAATAAAAAACTGTTAGTGAGATACTTTTCTCACAATGAAGTTTTGCAAACTTGCTTAAAGTGAAGCTCTTAAGATGTTGGTGCTTTTAGTGATCTTAGGATCGGATAAGGTCTGCATCCAGCAATTCTGCCAGGAGTGGTCAGGCAAGTAGGAGCTATTGACCATGAAGTTATTGCTT
Organism: Mirza zaza; assembly: GCA_008750895.1. Classification (NCBI taxonomy): domain Eukaryota; kingdom Metazoa; phylum Chordata; class Mammalia; order Primates; family Cheirogaleidae; genus Mirza; species Mirza zaza. The sequence continues at coordinate 55,204 of VSMD01140536.1, forward strand.
CCAGTTCTGGGTACTTAGTTTCATTCTTGTTTGTCCATTATTTTCCTTGGAACTAAGATGTTTTAGTCTCTACAGAGAAGGGGGCAACAGGACAAAGGGACAAAGGAGAAGGGCAATATCCTCCCAGATGAGGAACATCAGACTGATTAGGGGACTTTTGTTCCTTACAGAGAAACGCATTGACATAACCCCATGCTAAGGGACTGATTCGATCTGTAAAACTGTGATCTTACAATGCACTGTACCTATGGTTTATTTTTAGACTACTGCAAAAGCTACAAGAAGAGGAGGCTTTTCCTTTGGGTGATGCAACCAGCACTATAAAACTACCACTTGGGGAGAGAGAAAAAAAAAAAAAAACAACTGCCACCTGTAGTTTAGAATGCAGCTGAGAGCTGAGGAGCACTGAGGCTGAATCTTTAAGGGTAGAGATTTACACAAATGAAAGCTTTTTTCCTAAATAAGGCCTCCAGGGAGATAACCCTTAGAGAGAGAGAGCGCATTTTAGAGTTCAACCAGATCATTATACAAACAGGAAAACCTAAAGTTCAGAGAAGTCAAGTGATTAATCTAAAGCCACACAGCATGCTCATTCAGTGAGACTGGGACTTGTACGTTTTCTTTCCAGCTAATGACTTATGGGTGAGGACAGAAGGAAAAGAGGAGGTGGGCAGAAGAATCGGAGGAAGTTAAAGTCTGTGTGTAAAGCCCAGTAAGTCTAGGTTTTAAGATCTGCTCCTATACTTTCTACTGTGACCTCAGGCAGGCTTCTTAACTTCACGGAATCTCAGCTCTGAAATGGGAATGACACAGACCTTCCAGGGCCATGGTAAAGACTCGATAAGATGATGTCTGTGCAAATGCCTCAACCTCTTAAAGACAGGGCCTTTCCTTTGCTTGCTGTCCGCCAAGTGGCACTTCCTTCCAAACTTCAGGCTCCCCAGACCCCAGTAGGAAGTGTCCTGGATTGGTGGATCAAACTCCACTGCCCTCCACCTGCTGGCCCCAACTTCTTTGTGACTCTTTGTGTCCTAAGACTTCCCCAATTCTCCCCAGTGTCCTCTTCCTGTGACCATACCCTGTACCAACCTCTTCCTTGTCACCTCCAACAATCTTGCCAGCCTAGCTGGAACTCCACCTAACAATTGGAAGCCTTTACAAGTATTTGGATAGGGTGACAGGGCTTCAAAGTGCTTTCACAAACATTCTCCCCTTTGATCCTCACCACAGCCCTGCAGGGGAGGCAGGGCAGCTGTTATCTTCCAAATTTTACCACTGAGAAACCTGAGGCCAGAGAGGTTAAGTGATTTGCCCAAGGCCAGAAGCTGGAGAGCCAGCAAGCTTTGAGGTCAGGAAGTCTTAGGTTCAAGTCTCAGCATTGCAGCTTGCTATAATGTGGCCTCGAGTAAGTAAGAGAGCTTCGCTAAGCTGAGTTTCTCTATCTGTAAAATGGAGATATTTGTTGTGCATCTGTAAGTTTGCATATTTTGTATATGTAGTATTAGTAGATAGCAAGTATTCAGAAAGCCAGACCAGAAGCCAGTGCACCTTGCCATCTCTCCGCGCTATTCCTCAACACCACTCCAACTAGAAGCAAGCACTTCCATCTCTGAACTTTGGAAGCATTCACTGACTTTATCAGGAGTCTTTGATTTCATGCCTCCGAAACTAACTCTGGTTGACAAACAGTACATAGAAATTTGCCAAGACACTGCTGAGACCACACCATGGAGGAGCTGAAAAATCACTTTTTGGAAAGGAACCATGGCAGGCCCAGGAATCTCACAGGCCCGTGGGGACGGTCCAGTGCCAGCTGCCTTTCTTCCCCATTGTGCCTTTCTCTCCATTTAAAATCCACATTTACAGAAGAGCAGATCTCATTGGCCTAGCCAGGCCAGGTGCCCACCATGTGGGCAGATGGGCAGGGTGGTGGGCAGGGTGGTTGGAAGCCCACCGGCATGATACGGAATGGAGGAAAGGCAGTTCTACAAAGGTAGACATGCTCTCAGATAAATGAAGGTCATTACTTAGCCCTCGTGTAACCCCGTGCAGCTGGTTGTATTGGCTTAGGCTTCTGTCTTAACATCCAACTAGACCATTAGTCCTGGGAGGTTGTCTTCCTTATGCTCAGATTCAATATGGAAGCCCGGAGACTGCCCCAGGGCCTTGCACATAATTGGTTCTCAATAAATATCAGGTGATTGATAGATTTTGATTTTATTACAGTCCTCAGTCTTTCCAGTCCAAAAACCCAAATCAGAGCTTCCCTGACTGATCCCAGCTCCTAAACCTCAGCGCTCCCACCTACACGCAGCCACCGATAAAGCAATCAATCAATAACAATTCACCTAATTAGCTTGCTCACATGAGCCGATAAGTTCCTCGGGCCTAACCACTTCCCATCACAACCACTGTCTGGGGTGCCAGGTGTCTTGCCAAAGGACTTGATTAATAAGTCATTATAATTGAAGCTGAATACAATTAATTGCATAATTCTGAACTCTTCAAGTTTAATTCCACAAAAATTACATCACAGATTTGGGGCATGATGAAGTATTTCTAATGAGAAGAATAAAGGGAGCTTGCATAAGCGGTGGTTAATATTTGTGACAGGTTGTACACGTGCCACTCACACTTGCTGTTGCTGTCGATAAAAATTAACGTAGCTCAAATATTTACCGTGTTTCTCCGAAAATAAGACCTACCCATAAAATAAGCCCTAGCAGGATTTCTAAGCATTTGCGCAATATAAGCCCTACCCCCAAAATAAGACCTAGTGATGGGCGTGGCTACGCAGCGCATCTGCACAACCCATGCATTTCGGCGCAGAGCAGTAAAGAAGATGAGCAGCCCTTCTCATCTGCCCCATGAGAGCTCTATTGCTCGACATGAGAGATTGGGGCCAATGGTTCTAAAGGAAATAGAGTCGCAAGAAATTCAGCATGGAATTCAGGGTTTGGAGAGTTATGATGATGTTCCAGAAGAAGATTACTTAACTATATTTGAATAAATGTAGATTGTTGTACCGTACTTAAAAAAAAAATAACACATCCCCTGAAAATAAGCCCTAGGGTGTCTTCTTGAGGAAAAATAAATATAAGACCCTGTCTTATTTTCGGGGAGACATGGTAATCGGATTCCCAAACATATGGCTCGCTATTGAAAAAAAACTGGACATTATCCTAGTCAGTCCCAGCCTTTGATAATGTTAGTGATGTCCTCCTTAAATCTGTCCTGGTTTAATTTTTCTGTAGGCACAGACCCCAGATGTCCTCATATCTTGGGGTTTGATTGGTTTGGTTTGGTCTTATTTTCTCTCTCTTTGGCTGTTCCCCTAAATTCGTTCTTTCCCATGGTTACTAACTTGCTGGAGGACATGTCAGAAAATAGCTGATGAATAAAAATAGTGCTATCTGCCTTTGACAAAACTTTTACCCAATTGAACAGGCAGGTTTTTCATGAAGAAAACCTGAGAAATCAATTAATTAACTGTAACTGAATTTCACCTCTTTAACCTTAACTCGTGAGCAAACCTGAGCTAAATAAACATCTGACCATTCAATCTCTTTCACTTAAGGTTAACTTGAGTTTATTATTCAGGCTACTGCCCTTGTGTATAAGGCAATGCATAAATTACGCATACTAATTACCCTGGATGGGGCACCACTTTAATGAATTCTTTTAATTAAACTGCAACACCGTGGTTTTGCACAGGATGGTCTATATTTCATCCTTAAACTACGTTAACCTTCATCTTTGTCTGGGCAGCTGACACATCCAACCAGAGAAGGTCTGAGTTTAATTCATCTAAGTATATACATTCCACAACCACCCTTGACTCAGAGGAAAATTTGAAAAATGTTTGTCTTCTGCTTCGAGGTTAAGAAATTAGATGCCTCTGTGAAAAGTTATGATTCTGCTGGGGATACTGAGGTGGAAAAGAAAAAGACAAAACAAAAACTGAAATGACAGGATCAACCAGCACAGCACTGCAGTCTTTAAAATATAAATAATAGCAGTCACATTAACAATGCTCTTATTGATATGTACTGCTAAGCAAGGGGCATTCTCCACTTCGTGATCTTTATATTCCTGAGTTTACAGTAAATAATCCTTACCAGCAGTCCAGTTTTCAAAGACACAATTAGTTCTCTATGATCTGGAACCATTAGTGGATGCAGCAGCAGAGAAAATTGGAACCAGTGTGTATTTTAGCCATAAGTATTAATCTTCTCTTTTTACTCAGCTCCTGCTTCTAGGTAGTAAAATTACCTGGAGTTTTATCTCCCTCTTATCCAACCCCAGACAGGTTGGGGACAGAGGAAAAGAGAGAATCAAAGGGCCAAAGGACTATCTGGATCTCAGTGCCCTTTGCTCCCTTTCATAGCTCATTGGGGAGAGCAGGGGATTGTAGATACCAGGAAACATGATAACCCCCAACTAAGCCAATGTATGTTAATTGAACACCTACTGTGTTCCTAGCACCATATCTATGCCACAATAGTGCAGTGATGGAGAATTGTTCTATGTGTGTGTGTGTGTGTGTTTAAGAACAATGAATATATTTGCATATATATGTTTGTGCTTACACAGATGAATTTCGGAAGATGTGAAAAAACAGTTGAGAGAGTTTGCTTCTGGGAAGCGTTGGAAGTCTGTATTGGGAGGGAAAGAACTTACTCTATATCCTCCTCCTTTTTCTCCTCCTTCTTATTCTTTTTCTATCATGAACATGTGATACTTTTTCATTCAAAAATTTAAAACAATAAAAATAGCTAGGGAGTTCACAGTGCACTGGAGAGACAAACATAGCTCAATGTAAAGTGGCAAGTGCCGGGAAAGGTGAATATACAAACTATGCTGCAAATATTCTGTAAGCACAGAGGCGGGATCCTCCAGCTGTGTCTGGGGGAATCAAGGAAGGCTCCTCAGAGGAGATGTCATTTAAGTTGGGCCTTGAAGAATGAGTGTGAGAGTTTTCCAAGTCAAGAATCAGCCACTGAGTAATGGGAAGAGGAAGATAGCCTGAGATGATTCTATCTACCCGAGATGATTCTCTCGGAGAAATCTTGCTAATAGATATGCTACTGTAGGGCTTTCCTGAATGACATACAAAAATAGTATTTAAATCATTCTGATTTCTGACAAGGCATCTGAGAGTGATATATTGTAAATGATCCCAAAGAAATTGGCTCACTCTGGAAAACGATTGGATATGCCTGAAATTCTAACTCGTTTCTGCAACAGTCCTTGAAAAACTTTCACCAAACTCTACCTTGACCTAGAATTTGTACAAAAACAACTGACCTATAGGATACAACCAATCTTCATTTTGGCAGAAGAGATAAAGAATATAAGTTATTTTTTATCAGCAAAGCCTAGCCCTTAAAACCACATCATTACATTTAGAGATGGATTCCCCACCTCCACCTTGTAGCCAACAATAGAGGAAGGATGGGGCTAAGTGAAGACCATGATGACCTTAAATTCCATGTTTTACCATTGATGGAATTCTTGGGGGCATAAAATTCCCTTATTCCAAGGCTACTAAAAAGCCCTGGTATGGACTGGGTGGTGCCAAACCAGGCAAAGAAATCCAGCCTCCCAACCACAGAGCAGGTCCTAGAAAGAGGGAATGGGTAGGACTTGGCAGGGCTCTCTAGGCCTCTTAGAAATCCCATTCGCATACACAACAAGGGGGAGAGGCAAGCTGATTTATCTCATGACCACCCTGATGCTGGTCTGATCGATACCTTCCAATTATTTACTGAGCCATGGCCCTGTGCCAGACTCAGGGGATGCAAAGATGAATGTCACATGGTTGATGCTTTCCACTAGCTCACAGGGAAAAGACAGTTGCTGACAAACCGCTATAATGCCAGGAAATGTGTTCCTCTAGCCACAGCCAAGCACAGAGCTGGAAACCAGGACTCTTCCCTGGCTTCACAGACAGCCTGAAGACTCCCGAGTGTGATTTTTTTTTTTTTTTTTTTGATGACAATGGTGGCTCCTGAGACAGACAACCCAGTTTCCCTTTTGATGTGCTATGTGACATTGGATAACTCACTTGGCCTCTCTGATTCTCAGCTTCCTCATCTGTACAACTTGGATAATAATAGGACCTACATCAGGGAGTTGTTGATCATGATTAAATGAGATAATGGATGTAAATTGCTTAGCAAAGGGATAGGCCCCTTGTAAGTAATCAGTAAGTGTTACCTGTTATTGTAATTGGTCTGAGTAAGGCAAGTGCATGCTACACTTCCAAACAAGCGGAATACAAGAACGTAAGTTACCATGACAAACTCCATTCGCATGGGCACATGAAACTGGAAAAAACACACACACATATTCATTTTAGTTTAGAAACCAGATTGCTGTTACCGAGGACCCTTGTGAAAGACCTGGAACGAATTCTTAATTGTTGTTTAAGTAACATCTTAAACAACCAAATGTTACTTTTACTGCCTTGCTTAATAGCGGAAAGGAAAGTGTCAGTCCTTTCTGGCTCTTTTGGATTCCTCAGAAGAGACTTGTCCCGCACAGGGGGTGCATGCGTGCTCAGGTTCAGTTGTGCCCTGAGAATTGGACAGCCTGGGGCTGCCCCGGACGGTGGACAGTGGAGTGACTCCAGGACTCAGTGCCAGTGCCTCTGCTTTGATCCCTTTGTGCTTCCCAGGGCTTCCCAGGTGGCCTTTTTGCCCCAGGCTTTCCACATGAATGCCAGTGTCCCCGGGCTGTCCTCACAGGGAACATATGCCACGACATCCCATCTGGCCTTTACGCTGCTCTCCAGCAGCCCTGGTATAAAAACCTGCCTGTTTGGCAGCCACAAGTGCTCACAGTCCCTTTGGTCTCTTTCTTGGTCTGAGTGTTTCTCGACACCGGTGGATGTAATTAAGAACTAAACTGAGCATATGGACTCAGGACTGCTTTACAACCACGAAGGGAGACTGACCTTGGAAGAGGAGCTACTCGGGGGCGGGCCCAGCCTTGCGATCCCAGGCAAATGCAGTGCATGTGGCAGGAGGCTTGGCACGCCCGTTTACAGCTGGGCACAGTGTCGCACAGGCTCAGAGCTTGGCTCTGAGGGTGAAGTGGGGAGCATCGCTGGCTGCGGGGGAGGCAGGCCGCTTGCCGATGCGAGCATGTGTGTCTGCTGGCTCCACACGGCAGGGTGGAGACCAGAACTGCTCAGATCCTTCCATTATAGCAGTTATGCAAAGGGTCGGCATCGTTTGTGTGGTTTCTCTCTGAACAGAGAAAGAATTACTGGTTGCTGAATGGCAGGTATTTCTAGAAGGTGTGCAAGGAGAAGCCAAAATCAAGCTCCAGACAGTTGAAATTGGTAGATAAAATTTGAAAGTATGAATCGCTGTATGTGTGAATATATACGACAGAATACTAGGCAGCTATGATGGAGACATTCTTTATGCACCAATAGGGAAAGAACACCACGATGTAAGCGAAAGCAGGCAGAAAATGACTAGCGTGTAGACTCGTGTAGCGTGTAGATGACGCTTCTACCGTTTGCATAAAAGGGTTGGGGGTGAGGTGGTTATGTGTGTATTGGCGTGGAGATGGATAAGACTGCCTGGAAGGATATACAAGAAACTCATAACAATTTGAGGGAGAAAGGAAGAACCTGAGCAGACGAAGGATTGCATGGGAATTTTTAGTGTATGTTTTTATATACAGTCATGTGTCCCTTAACAACAGGGATACATTCTGACAAATGCATCATCAGGCAACTTGATTGTGCAAAGATCATAGAGGGCACTTTACACGAGTCTGGATGGGGTACAGCCTGCGACAGACCTAGGCTGTATGGCATGGCTTGTTGCTCCTAGGCTGCGAGCCTGTACAGCATGTTACTGGCTGAATACCATAGGCAGTTGTAACACAATGGTAAGTATGTGTGTCTAAACATATCTAAGCATAGAAAAGGTAAAGTAAAAATATGGTATAAGAGATAAAAAATGGTACATCTGTATAGGGCACTTACCATGAATGGAGCTTGCAGGACTGGAAGTTGCTCTGGGTGAGTCAACAAGTGCTTGTAAAGGCCTGGGATGTTATTGTACACTGCTGTAGACTATACGCTTTGGCTACACTACATTTATTTTTTAAAATTTCTTTCTTCAACAATGAATTAACCTTAGCTTACTGTAACTTTTTGACTTTATAAACTATACCCCAGCTGCTCAAGAGGCTGAGGTAGGAGGATTGCTTGAGCCTGGGAAACTCAGCAAGACACCTCTAAACAACATAACAACAAAAACCTTCAAATTTTTTTTTTAGCTTTCTGACTCTTTTGAACAACACTTAGCTTAAAACAAAAATGTTCTGTACAGCTGTACAAAAATACTTTCTTTCTTTATATCCATATTCTATAAGCTTTTTTCTATTTTTAAATTTTTTAATAAATATTTTTATTTTTAAAATGTTTTTATTATTTAAAATATTTATTAATTTAAAAAATATATTTTTTTAGTTTTTTAAAACATAAATATTTATGTTTTTTACTTTGTTAACTTTTTGTTAAAAACAAAGACACAAGGCCGGCCGCAGTGGCTCACGCCTATAATCCTAGCACTCTGGGAGGCTGAGGCGGGAGGATTGCTTGAGCTCAGGAGTTCGAGACCAGCCTGAGCAAGAGTGAGACGCTGTCTCTACTAAAAAAAAAAAAAAAAAAAAAATAGAAAGAAATTAGCTGGACATCTAAAAATATATATACAAAAAATTAGCCGGGCATGGTGGCAGATGCCTGTAGTCCCAGCTACTCGGCAGGCTGAGGCAGGAGGATCACTGGAGCCCAAGAGTTTGAGGTTGCTGTGAGCGATTGAGTTAGGCTGACGCCACAGCACTCTAGCCTGGGCAATAGAGCGAGACTCTGTCTCAAAAAAAAAAAACAAAGACGCAAACACACACATAGAACTAGGCCTACACAGGGTCGAGGCCATCAGTATCACTAGCTTCCGCATCGTGTCCCACTGGAAGGTCTTCAGGGACAGTAACACACATAGAGCTGTCATCTATAATAACATGCTATCTGCTGGGAGGACCTGTTTTACAGCTAACTTTTTTTATGTAAGTAGAAGCAGTACACTCTAAAATAACAATAGTATAAGTTAGTATAGTATAGTATAGTACAGTATAGTATAGTAAATACATAAACCAAGAACAGAGTCATTTATTATCATTATCAAGTATTATGTGCTACACATGCTAGTATGTGCTATACTTTTATACGACTAGCAGTGCAGTAGGTTTGTTTATACCAGCATCTCCACAAGCATGTGAGGAGTCCATTGTGCTACAACATTACAATGGCTACCACATTGCTAGGCAACAGCAATTTTTCAACTTCATTATAATCTTATGGGACCACCGTCGTATGTGTGATTCAGCATTTACTGAGATGTCATTATACTGCACATGATTGCATTTTAACTTAGTATTTTAATGTATTACCCTTTTAAAAAAATTAAATACATTTAAATGTATTTAAAAGTTTTACAAGTGACATCATAAAATATTGACAAGCTACTGGAGATTGCATACTAGTAGGTTTACAAATACATTTTTATTAGTTTGTTTCTATGCATATCTCTCCACATGAATAAGGCTATTTGATTTCCAATAACATCTTCCATAAATGATTATCATAGGATGGAGTAGTTTACACATTGCATATTTCACACTGGGCATTTTTATATCAAGAAAAAAACCAAAATAAATACAAGTTGTATTAATTAACAAACTCAGGGTTTGAATGTGGTTATGTGCTGATAACTAGAAGGCAGCCTTGAGCCTTGTCCTTTTTCCTTTGATTCGACTAACATTTGTTGAATAATTATGATGCACTGTTGACAGTTTGCTCTACAATCCACAATTTTCATGGCATGAAACTGTATCTGTGTAGTATAATACATGGTATATCCATACAGGAATAGGTTTGCTGCAGAAACTTCTGAAAGATTCTTTACTTAGCTGGTGTATCCAGATAGAACATCAGTTGGTGCCTGCAGGTTAAAGTTTTTTCATTTTCTAACAAACGAAATGTCCCTTTCTACACAGGGACATTAAGCCCTATGTATGACCAAGGTGCAAAAAACTACATACTGTTTACAAACCAGTAGATCCAAAGATGCTCATCTCTCTCTTTCTCCACCCCCCTCCCCCAAAACATACAGAGATCGAACCGTAGTGCTTCTTGTAATAAATCCATCTTAACTTCTGTAAGAAACTGCGGGAATCTTTACTGTAGTGGCATTGCACTGCATAAATTTAGCTAAACTGGAACTCATTTTCTCAGGATTCCTTTCCCTGTGGGCTTACAGGTATGCATGAGCCACAAGAGAAACTTGCATGAGATTTGGAAGGCAGCAGTGAAGCCAGCATCCAGGCTTTGAAGATTGGTCCAGGGGATGCCAGGCCCTGCAGTGACTAGCACAGGTTGTCACTGATCTGCTAGCTCACCTTATGGGTGTGGGTGTGGGTTGTACCTGGGCTCGCAGCTCCTCTGATCCCCATGAGATTTCTTCTCCCAGCTTTTCCAAGTCCTAAGCCAGGTACGTGTGCAGCTCCATGGCAACACATGCCAGCTTTTCCTGCAAGTCACCCATATCATGGAGGATGGAGGCCCAGGGAGACAGATGCAGGTTCCAATACATCCTTCTGAGTTCCTGTTTGTCCTTTTCTCTTCTACTTCATGTCAAGACTTCTTTCCCAATTGCCAACCCAGCTGAGTATGTCACCTTCAGACCCAACACCAGACACAGGGTCACGGCTTGAATAGACTTCTCTGCTTGCTCCTACAATTGCACGTGGTCTACTCCCTATAACAAATGCTTTATTCTATAGCTCTTAAAGTGTTTCTGTAGCTGAGATGTAGCTCTGTTTAATATATTAGCCATAAGTGTCCAGAGACTTGTCTTAGTCTTACCATTGCAAACCTAAGCATTAGTTATCTCTGCTTTGCAAGTAAGAAAGCTGATGATACACAGAAAAAGTAAGCCACCAGGCTGAGAGTATAATTCAGAAACCCATACTCTTTTGACCATACAATATCGCGCTGTCTTCCAAAGTAAAAGAGAAACACGGTGCAAAAGAACATTGTCATAATGACTGAAAAATCAGCATCCAGAAGAGATTATAAAGACCAGCGTCTCCAGTTCCTAACTCAGAGTACTGGGTCATACAGGCAAATGCCAAGAATAAAAATTCTTTGGATATTCTGGGGTTGAGGAGAGGGGTGACGTCAGCCGTATAACTTTCTTAGCTATTTTTTTTTTTTTTTGAGACAGAATCTCACTCTGTTGCCCTGGCTGGAGCGCTGTGGCCTCAGCCTAGCTCACAGCAACCTCAAACTCCTGGGCTCAAGTGATCCTCCTGCCTCAGCCTCCCAAGTAGCTGGGACTACAGGCATGCGCCACCATGCCCGGCTAATTTTTTCTATATACTTTTAGTTGGCCAATTAATTTCTTTCTATTTTTAGTAGAGACAGGGTCTCGCTCTTGCTCAGGCTGGTCTCGAACTCCTGACGTTGAGCGATCCTCCCATCTCGGGCTCCCAGAGTGCTAGGATTACAGGCGTGAGCCACCACACCCAGCCCTTAGCTATTTTGATGAGTGAATGCGGGATGAGCGTTAGCCATATGGTGTTCATTACCGTAAACGGAGGAATTTGGATTCATGCTACATGAGCCAAAAAGTCTTCTATAAAAATATTCATAAATATCCCCAAATACAGAGAATGTGCCGTTTAATTGTATGTAACTAGGCATTTGACTGCGCCTAATGAAACATTATTTTTGAGTGTGTCTCTGAGGGTGTTTTCGAATGGGGTTAGCACTTGAATTGGTGGACTCAGTAAAGCACACGGCCCTCCCCAATGTGGGTGGGCCTCACCCACCTGCTGAGGGCCCGAATAGAGCAAAAAGGTGGAGGAAGAAGGAATTCACCCCTTTTCCTTCCTGTTTTCCTGCATGAGCTGAGATATGGGTCTTCTCCTGCCCAAGGATGGGATTTACAATATGAAGGCCTTGTTCTTGGGCCTTCACACTCTGACCAGAACCACACCGCCAGGTCCCCAGTTTGCAGACAGTACATGGCAGCTCATGGGACTTCTCAGCCTCCATCATCATATGAGCCAATGCTTCATTATAAATCTCCTTTTATATGCGTGTGTTCGTGTGTGTGTGTGTGTGTGTGTGTGTGTGATCTCCAATTGGTTCTGTTTCTTTGGAGAAGCCTGACAAATACAGAGAGTATTACATAATGTTAGGAAATATACATTTTTGAAGGCTTTTTACTGGCTCCAGTTCTCCTCCTTCGACACATATATACAAAGGTAGTGCCTACACTCTTCTCTGAGTTACTCTGAAAAATTCCATTATACAAAAAATTGCTAGAAAATGTTATTATCTTCAAATCTAAATTAATGTTGGCTCTGAAAAATAGAAGTCGCCGCAAACTAGAAAATGTACAGCAAACAGAAATTCCCAGTGTCACAGTGTCATGTATTAGTTGAGATGTAGTGGAGTAAGTGTTAAAAGAAAGCAGGTCAGTTCGAGAATGAGAAATTTCTGGAAGGCCCTGGCTGATTCACATCTTGGGACAGAGGAGATTCTGAATCAATATAGCAGGGGATTTCAGATTGGGCCTATTTGTAACAAAGTGTGCCGTCGTTGTCTTAGTTTGCTTGGGGCTGCTATAACAAAATACTATAGGCAGGGTAGCTTAAACAACAGAAAGTTGTTTTCTCACAGTTCTGGAGCCCAGAATTCCATGATGAAGACGGTAGCCTATTCGGTTCCTAAAGAGGGCTCTCTGCCTGGCTTGCAGACGGCCACCTCCTTGCTATGTGTTCATCTGGCCTTTCCTCAGCGTGTGCACACGTGTGTGTGTGTGTGTGTGTGTGTGTGTGTGTGTGTGTGGAGAGTGAGAGAAAGAGCCAAGCTCTCTGGTGTCTCTTCTTAGAAGGACACTAATCCTATCAGATCAAGGCCTCACCCTTATGACCTCATTTAACCTTAATGACTTCCTTAGAGGCCCATCTCCAAATAACAGCCACACTGGAAGTTAGGGTTTCAACATACGAATTTGGTGGGACACAAACATTCCATCCATAGCAAGAGCAAATGTCTGTTACAGAAAGAGAATGATCCAAACCATACGCTAGCATGCTGTCTGTATGTCCGCTGTGAAACTTGTCTGAGTAACGAGTCTACCATGATTAGGGACCACCAGTAAACATGAGTAAACCAGAAGACCTTCAGATTTCTGCTTTGTGTCTGAACCTCTTCTATTTTGTCTTTCACATCAGCATCTCAAAAACGTGCCAACATGTTCAGGTTGTAACCCCTCTGATTGAGGAAATAAGGCTTGCCTTGCCTTAATAGGCAATTAGCTTTTACAATCAAATAGAGAGAGTCATGATTAATGACCTTGCTAATTGTGCACATTAATACAAGCAGAATGCTCAAATTCTCAGGACCATTCATTCTTTGAGTTCACCATGCTACATCGTCATGGATCCAAAGCTCAGGGAGACACAAACTTCACCCTCTAGATCAGAATCGAGTGCAAAAAGATATGTGAATAGATATATGACCACAAGGCAGGGATCTTGTCAGTTTTCCTGGTGTCTGGTACAGCACAGATGTAATACATACTTTGACCAATTACTTACCAATAACCCCCAGCAAGCTGGCAAGTAAGAAAACAACACCAAGCACATGCAGGAGAGATTCCAAATCATTAGCAATATGACAATTTTCTAGAATGTTTTCAAAGCAGGGCAAAATGTTCAAACTGTACAAACTAAGCAGAAGCCAGAATTTTACTCTAAAGAGAAGCTAGAACAATATTCCCAATTGTCCAGTTAATTGTTATCATGTAAAGGAATACTACCTGTTCTTTAGGAGACAACTCTTTAATTAAGCCTCTTCCAATTCTGACTGCTGGAAGTGATCGCTCCCCCTCAGAACACTCCAGAACTCTATCCCACTTACCCGCCACTTGTCATTTAATGCCTCCTTGTTTAATTTTGTTACCATCTATGGGGACTTGTGCATCCTAAAAGCCAAATGTCAGAACTGTAGAATGTCAGACTAGAAAGCTCTAGAGAGGTCCCTTGGCTCTGTTTCCTCCATTTACAAATGAGGAAACTGAGGCCCATCCAAGGAACATGAATTGCGAGATTGGGCCTCACTGAAGTGGTGACAGTGAACTACAGACTTAAAGGAGGGAGAGGGAGTTAGTGCGCTGCCCAGGGAGGACATGAGCCTGCATGGCTTCAGGAGGCCTCGTAGCCAGAGGCTCTTGTAGCTGAAGCAGAGAACAAGAAGGAGAGTTGATGAGATGCAAGAGGGTGCGGGGTAGGGTCAGAACCTGGGGATCCTGTTGGCTTATACAGGGTCACTTGTTCTGAGGGAAATGTGAGCCATTGGAAGGAATTTTTAAAAATAACTTACAGAGAATAAAATTCACCAATTTTAAGTGTACAATTTGGTAAGTTTTAACAATTGCATACAGTTGAGTAACCACTACTACCACCACAATCACCCCCATCACCTCAAAAATTTCCCTTGCACCCACTCCCAGCTCTTGGGAACCACTGATCTGATTTCTGATCCTATAGGATCCTATTTTGCCTTTCCCAGAATATCATATACATGGAACCACACGTGTAAACTTTTGAATCTGGCTTCTTTTATTTAGAATAATGCTTTTAAGACTCATCCAAGTACTGTATGTATCAGTAGTTCATTCTTTTTATTACTGAGAAATATTCTGTTGTATGGATGTACCATGCATTTACCAGTTGAAGAATATTTGGGTTGTTTCCAGTTTGGGATCATTATCAATAAAGCTGCTGTAAAAACTTATGTATGGGACTTTATTCAGAGTTTTTATTTATCTTGGGTAAATCCCAAGGAGTGGGATTTCCAGGTAATTTAGTAAGTGTATATTTAACTTTATAAGAAACTATTCGACTATTTTGTGAAGTAGATGTCCATTTTGTGTTCCCATCAGCAAGACCTGAGACTTCCACCAATCCTATATCCTCATCAATACGTGGTATTGTCAGGTTTTAAATTTTACCCATGCTAAGTAATGTGGCTTTATGGTAAGTCTCAAAATCAGGTAATTTTTACCTGCATTTCCCTGATGAGTAATATTTTTGAGCACACGCCTTTTAAGTGCTTGTTTGCCATTCAGATCTCTTCCTTAGTGAAGTGTCTGTTCAAATCTTTTGCCTATTATCTTTGGTCTCTTATTATTGAGTTGCAAAAGTTCTTCATATATATTTGATACAAGTCCTTTATCGGATCTATGTGTTGCAGTGTGTCATTTTTCTTAATTCCAATGTATCCATTGTTTTCTTCTATGGCTCAAGCTCTTGTGTCCTCTCTAAGAATCTTTGCTTAACTCAAAGTCACAAATTTTTTTTCCTACTTTTTCTTCTAGAAGTTTCACAGTTTCAGGCTTTATACTTACATCTATGATCCAATTTGTTATATTTTGTGAATGGTGCAGGGTAATGGTTGAGCTTTCTTTTTAATGTAAGCGTTCATTTGTTCTAGCATCGTTTCTTGAAAAGTCTATCCTTTATCCATTGAATTACCCAGGCATCTTTGTTGAAAACCAATTAACCATACATGTGTGAGTCTAATTTTGGTTTATGTCTGTCTTTATGCCAATACCACCTGTCTTAGTTAATGTGGCTTAATGGTGAGGCTTGAAATCAGATAGTGTCAGTCCTCCAGTTCTTTTTCAAAATTGTTTTATCTGCTGTAGGTCTTTTATATTTCCATATAAATCTTATAAGCAGCTTATCAATTCCACCAAAACCGTTTAAAGAGCTTTGAGTAAAAGACTGTTATGATCTGACTTATTTAATACATTTTCAAAGGATCACTCTAGTCACTATGACCTGCTGAGTATCAAAGCTACGAGATGCCCTAACCCTCACCATTATACAGGAATATCTCCAACCCATTGGGTAAAGTGAAAAATAAACAATCACCATCCTATCAGTAAGGGTTCTCAAATAAATCTCAATGTATTATAATATCCAAAGCAGGGGTCCTCAAACTTTTTAAACAGGGGCCAGTTCACTGTCCCTTAGACCGTTGGAGGGCCAGACTATAGTTTAAAAAAAACTATGAACAAATTACCATGCACACTGCACATATCTTATTTTGAAGTAAAAAAACAAATGGACAAAAATACCCGAATGTGGCCTGCAGGCCGTAGTTTGAGGACGCCTGATCCAAAGAGACTTTACTAGAAAACTTAAGAATATTAGAATGTTAGATGCATTTGGACTGAGTCCAGCAGATGAAACTTACTCATGATTGCCTTTGACAAACTATTTGACGATAAAGCGGGTGATACTGAGCCCAAGGGACACGTCCCAAAAGTAAAAGGTGCTGAAAACCCTCTGTGGGTCCTGCACCCTCTTTTCTTGCCTGGCTGCCGAGTGACTGCAAAAGGAGTATTTTTGAAAGCAGATTGCTTGGATTCCCTATGACTCTTCTCTAGAATCTTGGTTTTTCCAGAGTTTTACTAATTTTTTCAAATGGGAGGGAATTTTAGGGAGGGAATGTTCTAATTCATAAATCAGCAGGGGAAAGATTCTGTAGCTTTCCAGATAATCTTCTGGCCCTTTTTACCTTGTCTCTGCCAAATAGGCAATTCAAACAAGATTCCCACCTGTCAGAAATCTTGGTGTTCTATATGCAAAGAAAACAACATTTTGCCCCCTGTCATCAACATTTTGTAATGGAGGTGGTTTTCCCTTTTCTAAAATGTGGCACCTCTCATTTTTGTTGGTGGAGTCGTTCCAACTGCAAATCATTTGACCGTGCGGTTTGAGGTCACAAGAAGCTGTGGAAATTGTCATTTGATTACTAATTGGGTTAATTTGGGCAAATCATTTAATCTGAGTTTTATCTTTTCCAGTAAAACAAAGGTATAGCCACTAACTACCCTATCTACCACAGACTCGTGGGAATCAAATGTGACAATGTCCATAATGACACTATGAACTCTGGAGGACAGGGTACAAACCTTGGTCACTATAATTGCAAATAATAGATGGTGTTGACTCTGTGGACCTGCTTATATATTTTTATTTTTTGTTTTTTTCAGTTTACATCTCTTTTAAAATGTATTGAACTATTATATATTTTTATTTTTTCAGTTTCCATATTTTTTTAAATGTATTGAATGAAGCCAGTATCCATTGGGTAGCTACAACATGGTACAAATTAGTAAGGGGTACAAAAGAACAAAAGTTAATCAAGGAGAGTATAGTTTTAGCAGGGAGACAAGTCTCGCACACATGAAATAATGTGAGACTGACGATAGCTCAGATTTATTCGGAAGTGCTTTGCAGCTTGCTGCTTCCTTTCACATGCTTTATCTCATCTCATTTTTGCAAACAACTCTGTGTAGTATGTAGGGCAGATATGGCTCATTTGGGACCCAAACACAGATTATTTTCTGACTCCTAGTCCAGAAAATCTATTCTGGTGGTTCTCAAACTTTGATGTGATTAAGAATCATTTAGGGAATTTGTTAGTACAAAAATGCAGGTTCCTAAATCTCACTGGCAGAGTTTCTAAATCACGGTTGATCTCTGTCTAAGAATCTGATCTTGAACAAGTGTATTATATGATTCTCTTACAGACGGGCTGCAGCTTATTCCCTGACAATTTATTTTCTGGTGCAAAAAAGAGAGAGGCAGACAGCTACTACGCTCTGTCTAATTGGCATGCAGGGGACAGTAGTCATAACCTCAAATGCGGGAGCCAGTCTGCCTGCATTAAAATTCTGCTTTTATCACTTGATAAGGGGGCACATCATGTAACCGCTCTATGTCTCAGTTTCCCCATCTGTAAAATGGGAACGATACCAGCACCTACCTTAAAGGCTTAATGATGAAGAGTAAAAAGTAATTGTGGGGTAATTAGAACAATGTCCGGCATACAGCAAGCTCTGTGCCTGTGAGAAGGGACCCATAGAAACACTGACATATGAAGGACGATGAAGGACAGACTTTCTGAGATGCAGAGGTGCCATCCTCGACCCTAAACGACTCTCATTCCCTCTTCACACCCACTCTTCCGGTCTTTCAGAAGACTGGCATCAATTCCTGGGAAGGCTGACTCTAGCCAGTTATTCCTGCCTGCAAAGGGAGCAGAAGGTTCCGAGGGGCTGTCTAGCCCTAAGTCACTTTGTTGCTTTATCCCATTTAAATCCACATTCTCTGTTGAAGGAAATAAACCAACACAGTAAAGCTTGCTGATAGCCACTCCATCTGTATTATGGCACACAATGATGGCTGGAAGTTAAAGGTTTGATATATAGGTCTATTTTTTTATTGCCAGTCCCTGCCCCTGAAGAAAGTATTAAAATTTCCAGATGAGTAACCAAACAATAAATAGATAAGACAGTTGCTGTGAATATCTGATTTTTTGCATAATAATGAGATATTGCTGGATAATGCACTCTGCCATCCCCAGTTTGTCTAAATTATCATTTTGATTGGTCAAATGCATAAGAAAGATATACCAATAAAGTCGTGTCAAGTGCTCCGTTGTAAATTGATGCGGGATGGGGGTTTCTTTAGGTTCGAGGTGAGGTGGGGGTGGGGAGAACTGATTCTTCAGGAAGTAACTTCAGGTAGACTGTTTTCTTCAGCCAATTCATAATCAAAGGCATCTGCAGTCCTAGCTTCTCCAGGGCCCCATGCATAAACATGAAGTAGTTTGTACTTTCTAAGGCCTTGTGTGTTGTTTTTGGAACTGGAAATAAGAACCAAATTCGGAACAGAAGGGTTGTTCTAGGACATCTGAGGTTTGTTTTGTGTGGAGAATTTTCCCCTTGATTTTGCATCCCTGAGACATAACATCAGAGTGTTGATAGAACTTTTGAATCAGAAAGACCAATCATTAGGAAACAGGATGTCAGTAAATCCAAATAGCTCTTTTTCCACCTTAAAAAAAAAAAATGGAACGATTCTACAAGTTCCAAAATGGGCTGAAAACTGAAATTGCCTGAAGTAGTTTGACTTGCAACTACTCTTTCTTCTTAGTTATATAACACTGGGGTAATATGTTTAGCAATTCATCTTGGATTCTTTTTTTAAAATTTTCCTATTGCTGTGTTGATTGATCATTTTATTCTTTGTCATTAAGTGTTCCATGGCCCTGCCAGTGAGCTTCTTGAGGCTAGGAGCTACCTCTTGGTATGACTGGTGTGCCCTCCAGGGCTTGTACACAGTAGCTGCTCCAACAGTGCACAGGCCTGGCTCTCAGAGAGTCTAAGATGCTAAACATGTTATCATGTTTTGAAATTTTTCAAAGCAATAACCAAGTACAGAATAGTGTGGTATTTATTATAAACAAATATGGCAGTCATTTATCAAGCACCAAGCACTGGGAAAGCATCAAACAGATGTTATCTTGTTTAGTATGCACATCTCAGTAAAGAGGAAAGTCTTACCCCTACCTTGCATAGGAAGAAACTAAGACTACAAAGTGCTTGGTAATTGGGCCAAGGTGTCCTACTCAGTCAATGAACTTGAATCTATCTGACTCTAAGACTCTGCTTCTTTCACTAAACCACATATCCTTTGCCACTATCATTGTTAAAATTGTATTACCCCATCTTCATTTGTGTCTTGGATATCCTGGTCAACAACTGAGCTGACACCCCACCCCCAACATTTGAGTTCTTTGTAGGGTGACATCTGCGTTGGCCCAGCCATGACAGCTGGGAAGGGGCATCTTCAGAAGTCCCATGCATCCAAGAGGCTATTGGCAAAGTTGAGCTAAGGAACCTTCTTTGAGTGGCCAAACTGGAGATTTCCTGGAAGTCAGCTTTCTGGTGCAGAAGGCTGCATTCTCCAGTAAATGGAAGTCTAGTACGTGGAACAAAACATGAAAAAAAAGTAGGAAATTTTTTGTTAAAAAATAATATGCCTGTGAAGAAATCCCTGGATGCATTAGAGAAATATAATTTGGACGTGTCTCAAAATCTATAAAATATACAGTGTGGTGAGTTGGGTAGTGAAGGGAGACACTGAATCCTCAAGGGAGGAATCTTTCGTTGGGTAGATTTGCTGTGATTAATTTAGTATTAGTTAATGACATCTCGAGGCTTATCTGAGACAAAGGGTACAAAGTATAACCAACACTAACGATAGATAAGGTCTTTCCTGTATTAGTGAAGTTGCTATTGGAAATGCCTAAAAATATCTAGGATACTAGTTATTCTGTAAGATTCTGTTTACAGCTGATTATTGCTTTAAACTCTGTGTATTGTGTCTTGCACTGCTCTCCCTCCCTAACCCCTTCCTCCTCCCAGTCAGTGAATTCCTTGAAGGCATCCATTGAGTATTTTCCAGGGCTGAGCATAATATCTGATCAGAAGGATCACTTGAGGCCAGGAGTTCGAAACCAGCCTGAGCAACATAGGGAGACCCTGTCTCTACCAAAAAATGTTAAAAATTAGCCTAGCATGGTAGTAAGCAGCCATAGTATCAACTGCTCAGGGGGCTGAGGCAGGTGTATTGCTTGCTCAAGCCTAGGACTCCAGCCTGGGCAACAGAGCCAGCCCTCATTAAAAAAGAAAAAGAACAAAACAGGTTTTTGCTATCTGATCCAAGTTTTATAACAAGCTTTGGATAAATTTCTTAACAGCCCCCAAATTCACAATCAAATGGATTACTTGATGAAAATCTAGACTTTGTCTTGGCCTTTTGCCTAATTTGTGACTCAGTCACCATCCAATAGACATAGGTATGACAGTAAAAACCTCACAGGCCAATTCACACTCCAAATTTTTAGCCTAGAGGTTGGCAAACTTTTTTCTTAAAAAGCCAAATAATAAATATTTTCAGCTTTGCAAGCCACGTGGTCTCTGTTATTAACTACGTTTTAGTAATGCAAAACAGCCACAGACAATATGTAAATAAATGAATATATTAATAGCTAGCTGCATTCCAATATAACTTCATTTATGGGCACTGAAATTTAAATGTCATATAATTTTCACATACTACAAAATATTACTTTTTTTAATGTTTTCCAAGCATTTAGAAATACAAAAACCATTCTTAGTTCATAGGCTGTACAAAAACAAGTGGCAGGCTGGATTTGGCTCATGGGCTGAAATTTGCCAACTCGTGTTTTAGTTCAATGCCGCAAACTCATGAAGTTTATGAAGAGATGAAAATGTTATTACCTGGACCAATAATTTGTGGATTCATGAAGAAAACCTCACCCTACTTTGTACATAGGTTCTATAACTTCGGTCTTTGTTTTTGTCCCTTTCATTTTACTTTTTTTTTTTTAAGATGGGGGTCTCACTGTGCAGCCCAGGTGGGTCTCAAACTCCTGAACTCAAAGGATCCACCTGCCTCAACCTCCCAATCACTCTACATTTGAAATCAATGGATGTTCCAAAGTTCCTAGAATTCACATTTTTACCTTGAAAGTTAAAAAAAATTAAACCTTTTGAAAAAACATGGAGCAACTTCAGGTTATGACTAGACATATTTAAGGTTAAGGTGCATCTTTGTTGGAGCTGCTGCAAGCTGAGCATGTCCTTACCCAAACTCAACATTTTCCTCCCAAAGTGACTTACTCTCCATTATCCCTATTATCCATCAGTGGCACTTCATTTCCAGTTGTCCAGGCTTGAAATGTTAGAGTCACATAGTGAGTGTTCCAATGGAATCCTCCGCAGCCTAGTTCTGTACAGCGGGCATCTTCCCTGGGCCCCAGAGGTGGGACATGACCCTTTTGTGGCCAATCAGAGAACTGTATCTCATTAGCTACAGCAATGGCCCAAAGTGAAAGAATCAGACTCTTCCCTGGGACTTTTGCTAGAACGATCGGGTTAAGTAGGTTTCTGTTACTTGCAACATGACTAATTGAACTGCCATTCAATTCTTTTGATTCTTTCCTCTAATTTGCAGGACACGTCTTTCAAATCCATTCCTTTCTCCCTATTCTTAATTACTTCACCATCATCTCCTTCTACTTGTCACGGTAGCCATAGGATGGTATCCTATTCGATAAACACCTTTGGAAGAACATGCTATATGTTACAAGGGCAGTGGGTTAGATGGGCAAGAGCACCAGATTTCGAGTCAGGTAGACCCTGTGTTTGAATCTCAGTCAGCCACTTATTGGAAAACGTGTCAGCTCCTTTACGTATTATTAACAATTTCCCCATGTGTGTAATAATTCTTACTCGTAGGGTTGATGTGAGGACTAAAGGAAAATAACATATATAACAGATATGAATCAAACAGTACAAATTCATAGTGGGCATCCAAGAAATGAGGATTCTTAGTATTGAATGACAAGGAAGAGTGAAAGCCCAAACTCCCATTGTTGAGAGCACTCAGGTGTGTTCCCAGGGGCCTTGCCCCCTGCCATCCATCTGCCCATCACTTCCCATCTCCCTGCGGACTGAGGCCATGTCTGTGTGCAGCCTCATTGCTCATTAATCTCCCAGGGTCTCCACTGGCTCCACAGACTCTTCACTCTGGCCTCCAGCTTCCATCTTCTGTCTCCTCCCAGCCTGGCCTCCCTCTGGTCTCAACCATGGGACCCCTTTGCACCAAGTGGGAAAAGCCACTGCCAGTTATGCCAACCGAAGTCCTTATTATAGTAGAGTTGAGTCTGGGCTCTCTGTCTTCACCCAGTCCCAAACCCCAAATCCTCTCAAGGCCTCTGGTGCTTCCTCTTTCTCCTCCCGCTTCTCGGAACTTTCAGGAAAATGTCCCTTCATCCAGACATGCCATATGCGTCTTCCCTACTAGACGGTAAGTTCCCAGAGGTCAGAGCTTGTCGGATATATATTTGTAACCATGTCCCTATTGCTAAGTCCTAGCACAGTAGCATGGCCATGCCCTAACGTTCATGAAGCACAACCTGAGTAGAGGAAAATAGACTGTGATGGAGCTGGTGGATGAAGTGATCTAGAATCATTAAGTGATCTCAGGTTTTGGTCTGGAAAACAGAAATCACACTAAAAATTTCAAATGGAGGAAATGTAACATAGAGAATCAGTTACCTGGATGTTGGTAGGCTCAGAGCCCAAAAAGAGGATCACCAAGAAAACTCCAAGGTAGTAACTGCAGGAAGCAGCTACCACCCCTAAGACTACAGAACAGAATCACAGAGGCTGGAGAAGGGGTCTTAGAGAGTTGAGACCCAGACCTGAGGCGGGGGGGGGGGGGGGGGGGGGGGGGGGGGGGGGGGGGGGGGTGCTGCCCAGCTAGTGCTGGTGCCTCTAGAGGTCAGCAGAGGGACCCTGAGGAGCTGGTGCTCAGGTCTTCATTGGCACACCTGGGGAGGCGTGGTAAGCCAATGCCACTATGGGAGGGAAGGTGCCAGGAACAGCAAAACCAGGAGGAAGAATTTTCTCCCCTCCTCCTGCCTTCCAGCAATCCTCTAGCACTTCTTGTTTGCAGAAACTCACAGGAAGCCAGCTGGCAAAGGAGTTGGGGAAATAAACTTTGCAGGCTAGAGGACTGAATGGGGGGCCGGGAGAGGCTAGGTAAATAATCAGTTCAGCATTTCAAATACAAGTTCCAGTTTGTAGGTGAAGAAACTGAGGCTCAGAGGGTTTCAGTGACTGGGTCAGTGCTCTATCTTTAAATCTTTGATTCCATGACTTTAATCTCCCTCCCCCTTATAAACAGTGCTGCCATTTTTATTTTAGGAGGAGATAAGACCCAAATTTGGTAAATTGTAAGAATATCTTTCTGTTTCTCCTCTCCCTTTAGGTCATTTTATGCTGCCAGATGGTTTCTAGCATATGCCATGTAGGGCCACAAATGTTGCTTTGAGCAATTAGGGGGAAAAAATGCTTACTGCTTTGTCAAGTTCATTGGTTCCGAGACAGGATGCTTTTACAAGGTTTAGGGACAACCATGTGAGCCAGCCTGCCAAACAGCGTATGAATTTTCAGTGACCACCAAGTCACTGGGGGCAAAGGTACCTCAACATCACTTTGGAAAATAAGCAAAACAATTTCGCAACAGAAACTATCACAGAAAACTTCTACTCCAAAATGGTAGCTGATTTTCTTTTCTTTCTTTCCTTCTTTTCTTTTCTTTTTGTATGAAAGTTGATAAATGAAAGCAAAAGAACATTTCCTAGCTGGAGGATCTAGAAGCATCTTCTCTCATTGCCCCCGTGCCATCCGCTGAGCCTAGGGACCATGGACATTCATGGACACCAAGCCCTGCATGGATGGGCATTTTGAGATTCAGATGGAAATAGAACAGAATAGGGAGAAAGGTACAACAAAGACGCCAGTTGCATCCATCTTTAAAGACAGGGTGGGCCGGAGCGACTCTAGTGACTAAGTGTGACCATTCAAGTAATAGCGCCAGGACCTCGTGCAGTGGTGAGTCACATGCAACCCAGAGAGACCAGAAGTGCTGAGAAGAAACCCTTATTTGGCAAGTTCAACCACCAAACTGGGGTGAGACAAACAAAAAACTTGCATGAGGCTCACTAGCATTATCCAGCCCAAGCATGTACACCAAAGCACAGCGCTGGTAGGGAAAAGTTAAGAGAATTTCCAAATACACAGGAAACTGGGAGCCTGAGTGTGAAGCATAATCTGTTTCTTTAGGAGTCACTTAGAACCAAAGCCAAAGGTCCGAAGGGAAGCCAGAGCTGGACAGTAAACACAAGGACATGCAACCTTCTTAAAAAGCATACTTTTAAAAATATACAAACGTCAGCCTCCTGGGAGGTGGGTTGAAAAAGATATGCGAGTACCCAAGCACACTGTAGAAAGCACCACTAAAGAAATTTGAGCATTAAGAAAAAATGACAAATATTGATGCCTTCAATAGTTGGTTCTATCAACAACAGACAAAGTTATATTTGCTGAGTTGGAATGTCGTATCAACCAGGCTCAGTGGTGCATTCCTGTAATCCCAGCTATTCGGGAGGCTGAGGCGCAGGGGTTCAAGACCAGCATGAGCAACATACCAAGGTCTTGTCTTAAAAAAAAAACAAAAAACTGAAAAAATTGAAAAAGCACAAAACAACAAGACGCAAGTTACATCAATCTGATCTTTCCATTTTGCCTTCTTTTAAAAATCACATTGAAAGCGCAAACATGGTACTTCTTCCCGCCTTCCAGTTTATTTTATGACCCGACAGAGGTTGTCAGGGAACAAAAAGTCACTCAGGTTGGTAATTTTCTTCTAACTACAAGAATGCATCCTGCTTAGATTTCATATTGGCTGCCGTCAATCCCGGAAGATTCTAGTTAATAGTGCATGAATCCAGGTTGGTTGAATATATCCTGAGGTCCATTTGGGGGAGAAGTGGGGTGGGGATGTGACTTTTTTGATATATGACTGAGATCAAAAATTAAAAATTGCTGTGAGCTAGAACAGAGGGGTATTTTTGGTTCTATTGAAATTTATTCCCCCCACACACACACACACAGTTAAATAGAAGATAGGTTAGGAAGAAAATGCAGTTTAGTGAATTATAATAACTCACTGCAAAGTGGGGAAGAATAAGGGAAGTAACAAAAGAGTGATTAAATTGGCAACTGCAAATATTATTGGATTCTGAAGTCATCAGGGGTATCCCTCCTTCTCCTTCTTCAGGTCTTAATGAGCTGCTATAGTTCTTAAGTGTGGGAATTGTGCGACCTACTGCCTTCAGTAACAAAAGTATCTTTATATTAAGCCAAGTTTTACAGAGAGCCCATCAGGCATCGATATCACGTACCAGCTGGGTAGCCTTGGGCAAGTTAGTTAAATGCCCTGTGCCTCAGTATTACCATCTGTACAATGAGTATAATAAAAGTACCCATTGGATAAAGTTGTTATTAGGATTAAGTGTGTTAATATATTGTAAGGAACATAAAACAGTGTGTGCCACATGGTAAATTCCTCCTAGGTATTTATTAATTTTTTTTAAGTGGCAGGGAAGTGATGCTTTGGTGGGTTGGGGATGGGGCGGAGCTGGAAAGCAGTGATGATTATCAGAGAGCTGGGGCTGTCCCATTGGTTAGTGAGAAAAAGAAGACTGAAAGTGCCCCAATTTTTGTGTTGACTGTCTCTATGTGCCTGCCTGTCATATTATTTCATCTTCTTTTTTTTCCGGCAATCTTGATAACAGGTTGTCAACACTGTACCTTAAAATCTGTGAAAAGACCCACTTTGGAAGAATGTGCAAAAAGCAAGCAGCCAGTTCCCTTGCCAACCTGCCTCCTTCACTGCCAAGTTACTTCTGTCTCATGGGGTGGGGGCAGAGGAGCAGGCAGTGAAAATCTAGGGGCTAAAAAACAGATGGGGTCAGGCACAGGGGCTTATGCCTGCAACCCTAGCACTTTGGGAGGCTGAGGTAGGAGGATTGCTTGAGGCCAGGAGTTTGAGACCAGCCTGAGCAAAAGAGAGAACTCGTTTCTATAAAAAATAGAAAAATTAGCGGAGCATGGTGGCATGTGCTACTCAGCTGGTGCCATGTGCTACTCAGCTGTGGCATGTGTCCCATCTACCCAGGAGGCTGAGGCAAGAGGATCGCTTGAGCCTGGGAGTTTGAGGTTGCTGTGAGCTACGATGACATCACTGCACTCTAGCCCAGGTGACAGAGTGAGATTCTGTCTCAAAACAAAACAAAACAAAAAACAAATAAACAAAGGTGGCATAAAAAATAGACCTTCTTCTGCAAGTCTGCAATCTACTGGAAGAGCTTAAGATGAAATCTGTCTTTGTCTGGTGAATTTCTAATAACTATTTTAATTTTTTTTATTTCTCTGTCACAAACAATAATAATAACTTAACTTTGCATGATAGTCCAACACATGTTAATCTAGACTTTGCTCCACTTGATCATTGCAACAAATGTTTAAGAGAATGCTTACCTTTCCCATATGAGATAAATAATGGAGAAAGTGAAGGAAACTTGGTTAGAGCCATTGTTTTTCCTTTTCTTTTCTTATTTTAGCGTATTATGGGGATACACGTGTTGACGTTACATATATTGCCCATGCCCTCCTCCCCCCTGGAGACACAGCTTCAAGCATGACCATCCCCCAAACGTTGCACATCTCACTTATTGTGTTTGTATATACCCTTCCCCTTTTCCCCCTCCCATCCCCCCGACACCCGATAAATGTTATTCCTATGTGTCCACTTAGGTGTTGATCTGTTAATACCAGTTTGCTGGTGAGTACATGTGGTGCTTGTTTTTCCATTCTTGAGATACTTCACTTAGTAGTATGGGTTCCAGCTCTATCCAGGAAAATACAAGAGGTGCTAGATCACCTTTGTTTCCTAAAGCTGAGTAGTACTCCATGGTATACATATACCACATTTTATTAATCCACTCATGAATTGATGGGCACTTGGGTTGTTTCCACAGCTTTGCAATTATGAATTGTGCTGCTATAAACATTCAAGTGCAGGTGTCTTTTTCATAAAGTGACTTTTGATCTTTTGGGTAGATTCCCAGTAGTGGAATTGCTGGATCAAATGGTAGATTCACTTGTATTGCTTTAAAGTATCTCCATATTGCTTTCCACAGAGGTTGAACTAGTTTGCAGTCCCACCAGCAGTGTAGGAGTGTTCCTATCTCTCTGCATCCACACCAACATTTATTGTTTGGGGACTTTAAGAATGAGTTTGGGGACTTTAAGTGACAGTGATTGGTGAGTTAAGTGATATCTCATTGTGGTTTTGATTTGCATTTCTCTGATGATTAGAGATGTTGAGCATTTTTTCATATATTGTTGGCCATTCTTCTGTCTTCTTTTGAGAAGTTTCTGTTCATGTCCTTTGCCCATTTTTTGATATGATTGTTTGATTTTTTTCTTGCTGATTTTCCTGAGTTCTAACTAGATTCTAGTTATCAACCCTTTATCGGAGAGCCATTTAGCTAAATGATGATAACACTAAGACTCAAATTCGGTTCTCCTGACCAAGATATTTTCTTGGAAGACCTTGCTTGTGATATTTGTGGCAGATGAATATTTGTTGAATTGGATTGACTCAAACTGAATCGGCTTGGCTTGAACTAAATTAAAAGGACATGTGGCGAGGTGTCCTAGGGGACCTATACAAAGAACCATGCTAACAGAGACATTGCCTCCAGCTTCTCCTCTTCCTCTCAGACTTCCTCTTCTTATATCGCTCCTCTCTGTGTTCAGTGAACCATGCTGAGGGTACATATGATCAGCTCAGGATGGTGGTTGGGGTAGTTTAGAGACTATAGAAAAGTACTTGTGAGGCCGGGCGTGGTGGCTCACGTCTATAATCCTAGCACTCTGGGAGGCCAAGGCAGGAGGAAGGCTCAAGGTCAGGATTTCGAAACCAGCCTGAGCAAGAGCGAGACTCTGTCTCTACTATAAATAGAAAAGAAATTAATTGGCCAACTAAAAATATATAGAAAAAATTAGCCAGGCATGGTGGCGCGTGCCTGTAGTCCCAGCTACTTGGGAGGCTGAGGCAGAAGGATTGTTTGAGCCCAGGAGTTGGAGGTTGCTGTGAGCTAGGCTGATGCCATGGAACTCTAGCCCTGGCAAAAGAGTGAGACTCTGTCTCAAAAAAAAAAAAAAAGAAAAGTACTTATGAACAAATTACTTTGGTTTCATTGACTCCAATTCAGGAGAAGGAGTTCAATCCTCAGCTATGGCACTTTGCTGGGGTGGGTGGCGTGTTCATCCTTCTTTCTTATCTCCTATCTGTTCCAACCAACAAGCACCCAGGGTACCTGTGTCATGCCTCACACATTGTGAAGCCGCTTTATTAAAAACAAATAGGATCCCAGGAACCTGGGGTCGGGTGAAGTCTGATATGAAAGTGTCACATAATGAAGGTCAAAACAAAGTGCTACAATAAACAATCTCAAAACAGCCAAAGATATGCAATAGTCAACACCAGCTGTGACCATGGACCCCTTAGACTTGAGGCAGTCTGTCTGGAAGACTATTTGTTTTCAGTGTGGGGGAAGATATGTGGGACTTAAGAAATGGCTTAGTTCAGGGTGGGTCCCTTTCTCCTGAGATCTGTCATTGAGCAATGACCATTTCCTCTAGTTACACAAACTGTTCAAGACCCCCACTTAACACGAGCACAGCGTACCGTGTCGCATGAGCTACCTTAAAATCACCTGTGCCCACATGATCGGTTAATGTCTTCTTTTTGACAATTTTAATACTTTCGTGATTTTTAATTTTTAGTTGCATTTGTCTGTTCTCTATGGTAGGACTGAACTTTGGTTTTATTATACTTTCAGAACCTGACTCTGATGTTAAATTATTGGAATGTAGATAAAGGACCATATCAGAGGGATTCACCAAGTAAGTGAAATAAAGGTCTTAGTGTACATAGAATCTATCAGGACCTTCCCAACTCTAACATTCAGTGTTTTCATAATTCTAACTCAAGCCAATATTGCTCTGGAACCCTGGATGCAGGGCAGATAGCAATGGAAATATAAGAACCAGAGCTGAAGTCCCAAATTAAATTATATTATTGAATTTGCATGAAGCTGTTAGAAAATTCAACATGCAAAAGCTAAAGTATTTTACATCACTGGAAATAGTGTTTAGTTGGGTATTAAAGATGTTCACTGCACTAGTATTTGTATTAGCAAAAACAAATAAAAAAATGAACAAAACACAAAAACATCCTAAATGACCCAACCAGGGAATTCACTCAGTGGCATACTATACAACCATTAAAACAGATGGTTATGAAAACTATATAGCTACATGGGAAAATGCTTATAATTTAATGCTGGAGAAAAACAAGATAAATGTGTCATACTGATTATAACTATGGAAAATATTGAAAGAAGAAATGCATTATTTTTAAACATGCATAGGAAAAATATAGAAAAAACATTTCTATGATGTAGAATTTTTGCAGTAAAAACTGAATTTCTAAATGAAATAGAACAAACCTTATTATATATTTAGAAATCAATATAAATCTCTCCCTAAACTGCACCATTTCTCATTGCAGTGAAATTCCAAGTAATTATTTTATATGATTTATTCACCATCTGTCATTTTAAGAATTGGATAATGTTTGACTATACAGCAAAGAATAATTAGCACTATAATTAATCAAATTGCTGTTTATATTTCTATGTCAAAGTTAATTATTTTCATTTTCTTGTTTTATGAGAAGGGTTCTCTTTCTATTAAAGCCAATAACATCCGCAAGTAAATTTAAATGCATTTCACATGTTTTAATTTTATAAACTTAATGTCACAGCAGAAACCCAGCCTCAGTCAACATTCTCATTTACTGACAACGAGAGCAAAGGCATGGAGTTTTTACCTAGGCTAAACCAACAGGACTGTTTTCAGAACTCTCATTCAGTCATCAATCGTTCTTCTATGTTAGGCATAGAAATCACTTCGTGTACATAATGTGGACTTCTCTGATGGTTGAAAAATTTTATCCTTGCCTGTCCTATTCCCTTACTCACCCTGCCCTCTTCCTATCCACCAACACACAAGACAATAAGGAGAATGGTTAGCATCTTCTAGACAGTCACAGAAATACGTGATTCAGTTTGACTAATCTATTGAACATGGGAGGGTTGGGTGGTCATTTATCAATTTTTCTCCAATATTAAATCATGCCAGGGATCTCAATAGGAACCATTATCCCAGCTTTTTTTGGTAGCTGACGTGGTGCCTAGGATGATATGGAACTTGTCAATGATAATGTTATTGTTATGTATAGACCTTCAGTCTATCAAGCATATGTAAATAAATAAAATATGTGTTGGTATTTCCAAGGGAGCCAGACATGTGCAGCTTTGGTTTCACTGTAGCAGGTCTAGTAGGGGGAGTCCAGATGTCAGACTTTTTCTGTTATGTGAAACCATTCCTGATTGTAATGTCTCTCCGAGGAGCTGCTTTAATTAATGCAAAACACTCTAGATACTACTTAATAAATACTAAGCTTCTTCTAAGTGACACAAAATTAAGATCCTTTATTGAACAATTTCTCTATATGCCACTATGTGCTGGAATCAATGGACCAATGCATTGTATTTCATGAAGGAGAAGAGAGAAATCTGAGCAAAAGCAGAGTTTGGAAACAATTATTTTTGCTAACTAACAACTCTTTCTGCACTGTATACCTTAGTAAACCCAGTTAACAGGGAACACTCTTGGGAAGAAATTAACTGAGTAAATAAAAATATACCGGCTGCAAAGCATGAATTAGAGTCACAAAGTCTCCAAACAACAGAAACTTAAAGAATGCTTTTTATCTGTGAGCTTACTCTGTTCTAATTAATGCTCTGAGAGTTTGTTCCTTCAAAAGCTTGCAACTGATTTGACATCAGTTATTTGCAGACACAGGCAAAAAGAGGCTGCCCCCAAAGAAGAATGCTTTGTCCAAATATTCTTGACAATATTCTAGAAGGAAAATATTCCAAGGAATTTTTTATGTAGCCAACTACAATTTTTCATGGATAATCTCTGATTCATTTATTATTAGTTCCAGTGAGTTTGAGAGCTTATAGTTATAAAACAACTAAGTATTTCTTCAACATCTTTTTTATATCTGCAGGTCTGAGCCATTTCCCCTCCACTCCCCTCTTCCCAGCTCCAGGCACCAATCCCAAAAATTAAATGAAGAATAGTGTCAAATATGATCTTATAAATTTTAAAGCTAAAATGAAAAGTGTTAAAGGTTTGTTTGTACTTAGAAATAGTACGAGTCAAAATTTTAAAACACAACAGAAAACCATTTCAATACCTTCTCATTCAGACCAGATCTCATTCATATTTCCAGGTTGAGAAAAGTTGGTTCATGCATCTACAATCACACCTTGGAAACTGAGAATGCTGCTGCTTTGTTTTTTCCTACTCTGTCTCTAGAAGCACTTCTAATAATCACTATAAGCCTTCTACGATGTTGGCACATAAAAGTCTATAAAAGTTCACCAAAACAAAAATGCCAACCGTTGAGACACAGGACAGAAGTATCCCCACAAGATTATCTCAATTACCCAGTGACTTGCTTTTCCCCCCTGGGGATGAAAAATGAAAATGTAAGAGAATTCTGACTTGGAAATTCTAACCAAAGACTATCTCCTCTCCTGATTTTAAAACAACATGTGTAATTAACACAGTGCTCAAATAAGATAGCTAGCAGAAAGTGGTGTGTGTGTGGGTGTGTATGTGTGTGAGAGAGAGAGACAGAGACAGAGAGATAGAGAGAGGCATAGACAAGAGAGACGGAGCAGGTGAGGTTGAAAGCTCAGCTTTCAAGTCTGTTGTGACACCAAAGACCAGATATTAGTTGAAAGCAGAAAACACGATGACCCAGATGTGCTTCTGGTCTTTGAAAACAAGCTATTTAATGTAATCCAAGCCAAACAAGGAGGTAAGAGATTTGGAGATGTGAGTGATATAATGATGCTTATATTGATATAGATAAAGATTTGTTTAATCAAATTTACTATCTCAGACCTGAGTGTTAGTTGATCACTGAGAGTTCCTTGGGAATCAATCCTGATTCCCACATTGTCTGCCGCCCCCCCTCCCCCGCACCCCCCACTTTCTTCCCCTCCCCCATTTTTTTCAGAAGCCAGAGGATGCCTGCTGCATCTTGCACTGTAGTGCAAACAGATTCCTGCAAAGAGAGAGGAAGATAAAATGAATTTAAATTCCAAAGGGGTTCCAGTGCCGGTTTCCTAGTCCCGGAGTCAGCAATGTGTTTGTGAAAATTCAGCCTTTTTGTCTCCCAGTAAAAAGGAGCTAAATCTACATCGGTGGCCCAGTCTCGGGTTGCTATTCTTTGCATTTTCTATTCGAGTGAATGAGAGTGAATGAAGTGGCCGGGACCCTTCATTTGATCTACTCAATTGCATAAAGTGACAGAATTCTAATATATTTGTTTAATGCTCTTCAATGGGCTTTCACTTTTTTTTTTTTGCTTGCAAATGAAGCATCGTGGGCAAAGTTTCATCCCCCCTTTAACACCGGGACATATTTCATAACTCAGGCCATGGTTTGAAGTAATCTTGAGAGGAGTTTTAGACTCCAAAAGTGGAAAATAAAGAAACAGATGTGCAGTTATTGTAAATTCCTAGAGTGGGCTCTGGGGCTATTGTGCCCCCACGGCGGGCGGTCCGGGGGCTGCGCCTTTCATGCTGTAATTGAAACATATTAATTAGATAATTTGTTGTTAGTTTAAACGAAACAAATGCAGCCCCTTTGAGGCTTCGCAGCCGGTGGGTTGGGTTGTTTTTGTTTTGTTTTTGTTTGGGTGTCTCTCTGCATACGTGGCTTTTTGGAGGAAAAAAATTAATTGACATTTATAGTAAGAATCTAAGGCTAGAGCCTGATCCTTTGCTGTTTCTTAACCGAATACCTTTTACGAAGGGAGTTTTCATTTATAAAAGTATAAACCATTCCTCACCCCTACGATCTGCAACACCCCACCCTTTCTCACCACCCGCAGCCTTGCATAAACTAATATAAATCCTTCTGTCTGCAGCACCTGGTCCAGACTGTCTCCTCCTCCCACCTCCCAACCCCATCCTACTAGAGCACCTAGCCAGAGTCATGCTTCCAAGGCACTCAGTCTTCTCATCCATTGAAAGGAATTCAACTCTGCCAGAATATTTAAGTCACTATGATGATCATTTACTAGCACTATCCCTTCAGGATTCCTCCAGACCCCCAAAATCAGGCAGTAGAAGTAGTGATTAACTTCTGCAGCTCTTCTCTTGAAAAAGTGCACGAAATTCATTCATCATGTAAGCATTTCCTCAAATCACAGAGAAAGCTGTTTTAAAACACTGTCGAATGCAGAATCATGTTAGAAACCAATAATAGTAACAGAGTAGTCAAGTTTCCAAATGAAAAAAATACCTAAATTAAAAAAATCAATACTGCCTGAATTGACAAAACAGAAAATAATATAACTTATCTCAGTTCTCAGGATAAGAGCCGAACACACACCTTCCCACTCCACAGTGTTGTCTCTTCCAGTTTTATTTTAAAGCTGTGTGTATTGACTTTGGACTTGAGCCAGGTGAAAAGATTTAACATGACAAAGAGAGCCATTGAAGGTATCATAGTTATAAACTTCCTTATTTGTGGGGCACTTCAGCTAAACAAGGCATAAGTCTCAAAGCTGGGGGGTAAGGCCGGCATGGAGTTGGGTGGAGGCATGTGTGTTTTGACTGCCTTTGGATTTCTGATCAAGGTCAAAATATCATCAATGGATTTTTTTTTTTTTTTTTTACTTTACTCATTCAACTTTGTCTGAGAAAAGATGCCTGCAATTGTGAAAGGAGAGCTCACAATGCCCAAGTTATTTCATTCTTTGCAATACACCATGACGAACTTACCAGCTGAAAAGAACATTTTCAAATACTGGGCTGAAATCTCTCCTTTGCCAAACATCAGAAACAGAATCTGTATCTTAGTTACCTCTCTATACTAAATGTGTGTATGTACATAGCGGTTTTTTTTCTGAATTCTAGTGCTTATTATATGAGGAATATTTTACCTCACTTTCAAAGCTGATAACTATAAAATGTTTGGGGCCCATGTTATTCCATTACATCTCCTTCATTCCCAGTTCAAATTCAGGGTTAGCAAATTCAATGAGATTAGAATATTCCAGGGATGGCCTTAATTTTCTCTTGCAGGAAACTGTTAAAATGTATTGGATTTTTAAAAATGGATAGGATTTCTTCTTGAGAACAAAGTTTCAAGAGTTCCCTAGCCCAGGGTGGATAAGTTTTTCAAGCTTTCCTTAGCTGATCTTGTTGATATAATTGTGAATTGGGCTTGATGAATGAGTTTAGTTGTCCCCTGTCTGACGAGCTTTAGTAGCTTCATGCATTTTAATCAGTCCAATGATTCATTTATTTTCCACTTTTTTTTTTTTGGCTGTGTGTGGGATCCTTCCTTTTCAAAAATGGTCACAACAGGATTTATTACACTTTACACTAATCCTAAATTGTTTTCCAGGTAGTAATAGTTTCAGGTGTTAAGGATTCTCCTTATGGAGTATAGTGACCACGGTTTCTATGTGGGTTTCTCTGTGTTGCACAAGGGTCTGTTGTTTAATCATTTTACACAGTAAAGTGTTAATTACCATTTAAGTTTCTCTTTGTCTTGTAACTTCATTAGTTGAATACACACCTCACTCTGGAAATATTGTGACCTCTTCAATAAGCGTCAATTAGCCTTGAGCCATAAATTCTTGGCAAATTTTAATTCTCTGCAAAAATCTGAAGAAAAGCAAATAGAGTCAGGCATTGGAAGTAACTTCATTCACATCTTTAAAAGAAATGCACCAAGCATTATTTTCCCACATGAAGGAGTGAAAGAAATCTGTTCAGTTCGAAGTGAACATGTTTCTAGGCATGGAAGGTGAACCTTTAGGTAATTTCTAAAAAAAGAATTGCAACCACTGGAATAATTTAAAGGAGCAAGGAAATGAATACTCACTCCAAAGAAGATGCATCAGAATATAGGCATTGAATAAGCAAGTCTGTTTTTACTTTTTAAATTTCCATATCACTTCTACCTGATTTCCACATAAGATTTATATAAGTGCCGTATATTTCATAAAATGTATATGTTAAGATAGACAAAAATACATATAAAGTATTATATTGTTTCAATAACAGTTTTTCTTTCATAACTACACCTGTGCACCTGACCTAAAATAGAAATAGTTTGTTTCCTCTTTCCCTATGCACAAATACCTGCAAGAGTCTGTCTGAATAATTTTTCCCACAATCTGCACGTGCACAAGAGGAGGTTTGACTGTTTTCACAATATGACATGAAAAAGGCAAACTACTCAGTGTATTGCAGAAAGCATGCTTAGGGAAGCGCTACATCAATCTTTTGTAAAATTGTTGTTTGCAGCAACTCTTCAAAAACACACAAAACTAAAATTTGAATTTACATATTTTAATGAGAAAATATTATTTGGACTAGGTCATAATTTAAGGTAGACACCTTTTTAAAATCCTTTGTCTTAAAACAGGCATGCTGGGAACAAGAACATCAATATTTAAAATGCCATGCTAATTCTGTACAGGGAGGGAGAAAAATGAAAGGTAAAAATTTTACAGCTCTGATGACACTACAACTTTTTTTTTTTTTTAACTTAAGCAGGTCACACCAGAACAATAGTTCGTATTCCAGCAAATCACCTAAGACTCTAAAGGAATATAGCAAACAAAAGTGCATTTTGCACAGTGTATAATCATTCCTATTCACAAGTATTTACATCTCTTTGCAGCCCTTTAGCTTCTTGGAAAAGTTCTTGTAGGAAACAGAAAGACTTGTCCGTGGGAGAGCTATCCAGTGACACCCCTTCATGTTACCAGTCAGCTTATCTAAGTTCTTCCAGGGTTGCCCTTGATGCTTTCTTGGTTTGGGCTTATTTCATTTTTTTTTTTCTCTCTCTCTCTCTCTCTCTTTTTTCAACAATAAAATAAATAGCTAAAAAGGTCTCTAAGTAATTGGAAAGTTAACATCCCAAGTAACTCTCCCATTCCCCTTTCCCCTCCCCTAAACCTGGCCAGAAATGAAGAGTAAACATTCACATTACAACAGGTACTTAGAAAGTGGGCTTTGCCCAGCCCGTCCGCCTAGCAAGACAGATTCAAGTTCACCGTTTACGTTTTACCGGGCGCTCTGTAAACAATACAAGGTTACTTTTAGTTTTGCTTTGCTTGTGCAGAGGACAAGCGTCCCCTCCTCAGCTTGGCGGCCTCGCCCCTAAACTCTCAGCGCCTGGAGCCCCGGCAGGAAACAAAACCCCCAAACAAAACAAAACAAAAATCTCCGCGGAAGCCCGGGGGGCTGGGCCGCAACCCCGGGAAGCTGCGGTCTGCGGGCCCCGCCGGCTGGGCGGGGGCGAGTGGGGTGGGAAGATGAGCGGCTCCTTTTCGCTGCAGTTTTCCAAGACGCGAGGAGATCCGGGCCTCGGCCGCGCCACCGCAGCCCCCCGGGGGGGGCCTGTTCCAGGACACCTCTGAGGCAGTTTCTCTAGTCTCGAAACTACGACAGAGTGCGGAGCTCCGCCGATGCCCCCGGGGGAAGACGCGCGTTTCCCGGCGAAGGCGGGCGGCAGGGTTCTCCCCGCCGGTTGCACTGGCTGGGGTTCGGGGGGGCCCCGGGACCAGGGCGGCGCGGCTCAGGTGGCCGCTGCCATCCCTCGTCGCCCGGGCGAGGACAGCAGCTCCCACGCGCCTCCCGGCCCATCTGCAAGTTTGTGTTTTGTCTCCTGGGTCCGAAACAAAGTTCTCTTGGGTGGAGGGAGGGTTGGCTGAAGGTGAAAGGGACAAGGTAGGGTGCCAGTCCCAGGTCGGGGAGGGCCGGGCAGGTGGGGTCCGGGGAGGGCGATGGGGAGGGGAGGGAGCGGGGGCGCCGGCGTCTGCGGGTCAGTGCACCGCCACCGAGTGCAAGGCGGAGGCCGGGCTGGTGAGCGTTTCGCTGGGGGTGGCGGGGCTGCTTTGGCTGGTGGCTGTTTGCGAGGACGTGGGGCTGAGCGAGGGCGGCGAGTTCGAGAGCAAGGCGGGGATGGGCGCGGGCAGCGCGGGCAGCGCGGGCACGGCGGCCGGCGTGGGCTTAATGGGCACGGGGATGGCAGGCAGCGTCTGGCCAGCCGCGTGGCACAGCGGCTTCAGCGGCACCCCGTAGGCGCTGTAGTCGCCACTCGCCATGGAGATGGGGGTGGCCGAGTCGATCATGCCGGCGGAGCCATACACGTGCGGCCAGCCTGTGCCCAGCGAGCTGCCCATGGTAGTCAACTGGTTGGGGAGCGGGTAGGCAGCGGGCACGGGCTGCATGGCGGAGAAGGCGAGCCCCCCGGGCATCTTGTATTCCCGCGCGATGATGTTCTCGATGGCGAAGGGGTGCTTGAAGCCCGAAGGCTGCGCCACGCCGCCCAGGTTGTAGGCGGCGGCGGGCATCTGCGGCAGGTGCGTGCCCGAGGCCGCGAGCGCGCTGAGCCGCAGCTTGGCCTGCTGCTGCAGGTATTGCGCCGCGTCCGCGGGCTTGCTGGGCGCCAGGTGGTCGGACTTAAGCACCTTGAAGCGCTTGCGGCGCCGCAGGAAGCTGCCGTTCTCGAACATGTCCCCGCAGCTGGGGTGCAGCGCCCAGAAGCTGCCCTTGCCGGGCTGGTCCGGCCGCCGCGGGATCTTGATGAAGCAGTCGTTGAAGGACAGGTTGTGGCGCAGGCTGTTCTGCCAGCGCTGCGTGTTCTCCCTGTAGTAGGGGAAGCGGTCCATGATGAACTTGTAGATCTCGCTCAGCGGCAGCATCTTCTCGGGCGAGCTCTGGATGGCCATGGCGGTCAGCGAGATGTACGAGTAGGGCGGCTTCTGGTCGCTGTACGTGTTGCGGCCGGGCCGAGGCATCTTCTTGCTCGCCCTCCTCTCGCTCCGGGTCCGCGCGGGCCGGCGGACAGCTCGGATCTGGGAAGGGGGGAGGTAACGGGGGGAGGTAGCGCGGATGCACGGAGACCCCGCGAGGCCGGCCAGGCCGAGTAGCAGACTCCGGGGGCGGGGGTAGGGGCTGGGGCGCTGGATCAGCCGGCGCCCGCGCTCTTTCGCCGGCAACTTTGCGCTCCAAGTGGGACCCAGCCACGGGGCGCAGGAGGGGAAGCCGGCGAGCGGCGCGAGGGTGGCAGGGAAGCAAGTCGGGCCTGGGGTAAGGACAGGGGCAGGGCCGGAACAGAGAGCCGCTCACCTTAAAGTTGCTCCAAGTTGCGCGTCCGCATCCAGGATGGCGCCGCAGCTCGCCTCGTCCCTTCCGGCTGGCGGCCCGCGCGCAGCGTCCCGGCCGGGTAGGTCTCCGCGCGAACCCGGGCTCTAGAGCTCAGCCCCGCGGCGTCCCGCGCCGCCCGGTCCGCGGCGCTGCTCGCCCTGCGTCCTGCGGGCGGCCGAGCTCGGTGCGGAGTCCCCGCGCGGACGGCGGCAGCGGCGGCCTCGGGGCTCCGGAGGGCGCTGCTGTGGGCTCCGAGGCTCGGCTGAGCTAGGTGGCTGCCTCCATGTCCTCCCTCGAACCATCTGATAGTTTTAAGCGGTGACAGGAGCAGAAAAGACCCCTGTAGCGGCGCTTCATTAATGTGCCACTTCTTAGCTATCATATGACAATCGCCTTGGGAGGAGGAGGAGGAGGAGGAAGAGGAGGGGGAGCGGGGGCGGCAGAGGGAGGGGACTGAGCGGGAGGGGAGAGCCTGGCCAGCTCTGGTTTCTTTCACACCTATTTACATGGACACCTTGGCCAATAGGAATCACTTCCAGCTCCAGACTGGGAAGAGCTCGGCCACTGGCGGGGAGCGGGACGCGCCGGCCGGTGCGCGCCGGGTGAAGGTATGAGGAGGCGGTGGCCGCGGAGCAGGGAGCCAGGCGACCACTCCCGTTCGCAGACGGAGCTGCCGCGCAGAGGATGTTTGACATGGAAATTGCCTGGCTGGGGTATTCTGTTTCCTCTGCATTGTATCGGGTTTGTATTGTTAGCTAACTTCAGGCACGGCTCTTTCTTCCCTGCTGCCGACCCTTTTCCTGCGCTTGGCACTACACGGGCCTGGTTGCATGGGTTATTAGAATGAAACATACCCTTCCCCCCAGTCCTCCAAGAGTCAAGTCGAAGTTTGATTTGACCTTCCTAGGCTGCTGCTTGAGCTCTGCACAGTTGGGTGTGTAGCTGTATAAAAATGATGGGTGTTTTTTAAAAAAAAAGATACTTGCAAAATGGAACGAGGCATCCTCGCGTAAGAGCCCACTTTTTAAAATCTAGATGTTTTGGCCAAATTTTTTAAAAAGTAAGATTAGTAGATGTGGGTGAAGAGTCAAGGTCTTTGCTTTAAAAGTCCTCCAGGAATTTGGCTGGACGCAAGATGGGGGCTCGGGGACCCGCTGGGGCAAACGGTGTGCGGGTCTGGAGAGGACCTAAGTTCGTTTGGCACACTCTTATCACCAGATAAACCTCAGGGTCGATCGCTTTTCCCAGGGGGGTTGAAATTTTAAGAGTCGGGAGTTTCCTGGAAGTTTGTATTTTACAGCCGGAACTCCACCCCATCCCCCATCCCAGAGCCCCCCCACACACCCTCGTTTAGGGTTTGGGGCGCTTAGAAAAAGCTACCTGCGGTCCCACTAAAACACCAGTGTATCTTCTAAGACTTGCAAAGAACCAGTGAGTTTTTCCTTTTGGGGGGCTGGGGGATGTGCCTCGGGTCACTCTGCCTGGTGCGGGCGGCCGGCTCCCTTCTGATCCGATCCGCTTTGGGAGGGTTAAATGAATCATTATTATTATCATTATCCTCATCGTCGCCGTCGTCGTCATCATCATCATCATCAAATTGCTATGAAATAAATAGTGAGTGGATTCCGCCTGCATGCATGCAGTCTACGAGTAGAAGCCAGGAGTTCCCACGGGTTTCTGCACATTTCTCAGACTTATTTATGGTTCTAAAAAAAAAAAAATTCATTTTACCGCGTTGTTAAAAACTCAAAACCTACAGCCCACACAGAATCATCTTCAAAGTCCAGAAATGTGAGAACTTTTTTTTTTTTTTTTCCTGGAAGAGGTGTTGGGGGGGGAGAGTTCTGCGTGTGAAGTTTCAATACTTTAAGTGATATTAGAGCATTATTAGTGGAGCTGTTTGGGGTTGGCATAAAAATCCTTCAGCGCGCGCGCACACACAGGTACACACACATACACACACACACAACTTACGCGCGCACACACACAGGTACACACACATACACACACACACAACTTACGCGCGCGCACACACAACTTCATTAACCACAGTTTCAGAGGTGGTCAATAACTCACCAAAACGTAACTTAAACACGATGAATTTAGGAGATTAAACAATTTCATTAATATTGAGATGGCTCCTGTGTCTGGGCTGCCTTGCTTTAGATGCAAGAGCACGTTTTCCAATATTAACAGAAGTGCTTGAAGAAAAGAATAATGTCACCTTCTTAATTCCGAAAAAATAACCAGAGGGAGGAGGTGGGTGGGGGGGTAGGGACGTTGACCTATCCCTGGGGGCATGGCTCGAGAAGGGGAGATAAATGTATTGCCCTTCTCCGCGGATAAACCAGTTGGACTCCGGTGGAACCTCGGCCGAGGCAGCCGTAGTGGTTCCAGCTGCGCGCGCTTCAGCTCCTAACGAGGTGCGGCGTTTGGGGGGCTACTTGGTGCGCCCGGATTCCGCTCCAGGGTCTTGCGGTGGGAGGAGCTAGGGGGGTCCAAAAAGCCCGGGAGCCTGAGCGATCCGCGACGTGGAATAGAGACGAGGCTTGTATTTCCCAGAATGGAAAGGTGTGCTGTCCAGGCTACGGCTGGCCTCGGACGTACAAAACGCAGAGTTCCAATGGACAAGGCGGGAGCGCTCGTGGGTTGGACAGGTGCCAGCACAGAAGCTCCCCCCCCCGCCCCCCGCCGCCCAAGGATTTTTAGTATCCTCTTAGCAAATACGTGCATCAGTTCATACTGACATGTAGACAGAGATAAAAATATCGTGGGTGATTGGATTCGGGATGTCGAACGACAGGAGTGCAAGGTCTCCGTTTCCCCAGTGACAGCCAGGAGGATCCTTTTTCACCCGGTATGGTGCGTGTTGAGGGTGGGGAATGGGGAGAGAGAAGCGTTTTTTCTTATTTTTAACAATTGGCATTTTGTTGCTTTGCAAAGGGTCATTGTATGCCTGTCGAAATCATTGCTCAGAGTAAACAGAAGATTAACTAAATTGTAAGAGTGGAAACGTTCGGGTTAAAAAAAAAAACCCAAGTTGGAATAAATCTTTATCTCCCCTGGAAAGTTGTCACCCCCAAGTTTGGAACATGTGATAATACAAGAAGGAATTTTTAAGGTTTGGCTAGGGTGCTTATAGGAGTTTAGGCACATTCCCCATGCCCAGGGTTAATTAAGTAAAACCCAACCTAACAGCGCAAGTTTGTCTTGGACGGGAGAGAAGTTGTGGGATGAGCATTTAAAACGTGTGCTTTGCCACGAAGTTTTATCTTGGTTCCTGCTGCAGGTCTACAAAGCCCGGGCGGGGGAGGGGGGGCGCGGGAGGGAGGATTTGCATGCTATTTACAGCATTTTAAGACTGGTGTTATGAAAAGGAGGAGGGAAGGAGCACTTTCCAGAAATCTTGAAAAGTGCACCAGAGTCTATTGTACAGAACCCAAAGCAAACAGAAGCTTGAGGTGGGGGGGGGGGAGGCACATCCGACCCGGAGGCTTAGGAAGTTGTTGGGAAAACTGTATAAAATACACATAAGTCAATTATACCCATGTGCAAACCAAATGGAAATCTCTTTCGTGCAATAGCCATTCATCGCCTCCGCGGAGCCCACCACCGACCACCTTTCTGCTTGGAGAGTTCGCAATAGCCTCTTTTCCCACAAGCTGGACCACACACGGCTACAGATTTCGTAATAATTTATGCTAATTTCCCTCCATAAATCCACAATTCGCTTCAGTGGCACCCGGGCTGCTGGAGGGAGTAAAAAGGAGACAGAGGGGTGACAAATACAATATTGATTTTGATTCCTTCTGTTGTCAAGCAGGTGTGTGTGCGCGTGAAGGGTGGGGCTGGGGCTTGGGGGAGGGGGGGTCCGGGAGAGGAAAGCCTTCCCCAGCCCCCGCCAGCCTCTCCACGCACACTCCAGAAAACAACGTGCCCTGGTTTGTTAATATTTACCAAACATCGACGGGAGGTGGAGGGGGAAGTACCCGGCAGCTTCTGAAGGTTTCCTAGGTGCCAAGAAAAAAAAAATAAAAATACCCGTCGTCCCCACTAGGAAAGCGAAATAACCCTGCGCTGTCTGGAGCGGTTCGGCTGAGGCCCTTTGCTCGGACCTTCCTCTTCCTCCCCGGGGTCTCCCTCTTCTCTCCCGCGCCCCCCTCGTCTGAGCTCTCCCTCCCTCTCCCGGCTCTTTCCCCTCTCCTGTCGCACCTCTGTCCTGTATTGCGCTTCGCTTCACTTTTCCAGTGTCCCTTCCACGTTTCCATCTTCCCTGCCAACTTGGCGGTGAAGTGTGCAGGGGAGAGGGTGGAGGGCTGGTGCACTGTGGATGTCCCGGCTTCAGGGCCGGGTTTCGGGGCCGTGCGGGTCTCCCGTGCCCGGCCCCGCCTGTCCCGGCCGCCTCCCGCATCTGCTCGGGCGCCGCGCTCGCTCTGGGAACCCGCGCCAACGCACTGCGCCGCTTTGTCCCATCAGTCATTCTTCACCCAATCTGCACTTTGGTGGCGTGAAACGACTTAGCTTTCCTTTTTCAAAAGGATTTTGTTCCCGGGGTATTCAGCACTAAAACAAACTCCCTCGGCCTGTCAGCGGTCAATTAAAAAAAATTGCCGTCCTGAGTGTCGGGAAGGCCGTTTGTCCTCGGAATCTGCGCGCCTCTCCCACCAACACCCGCCCCCCACTCCAGGACCGCAAGGCCTGCCTTTGACGTCCTGGATCTCAGGACCAGAGGGGACCCGCTCAGCGAGTTCTGTCCCCGGGGCACCGGATGGCACCGACTTGCTGGTTCCAAAGCCCCAGGTCCCGGCACCTGGCTGGGCGCGTGTCAGGGGAAACCTATCTGCCACGACTCCCCCATGACTGCCCCAGGGTTTGAGCCCCCTCTTCCTGGCCACTTGGACCCAGTCTGGCGGGAAATCAAACTCCCCAAGAGAGAGAGGCGGGGGAGGAGACACACTTTCCGCTCTAGTGCCTATCACCAACTGGCAGTGAAAGGACTCCATACCCACCAGGACTCCATACACCACCCTCATACCCCCCAGCCAGCGCCCCCTGCATTGTGCTACCAAAGGAGGACACTTTTTCCACCTAGTAGGAAAGGCTGTCTGCCAGGGAACTTTGAAGCCTTCTATTTCATCAGTTGGTGACTGGGCTACATGAGAGTTGGACCTTAACTCATAACAAAGAGGTTTTAAAAAAACTTTTGATGAGAAGTATATCGCCTATAATCAGTTATTCCCTCCTGGCCCAATCTAACTGGGTTCTAAGAAAGGCGAGTCT
This sequence comes from Mirza zaza, assembly GCA_008750895.1. NCBI lineage: Eukaryota > Metazoa > Chordata > Mammalia > Primates > Cheirogaleidae > Mirza > Mirza zaza. Next base: position 99,275 of record VSMD01140536.1, read on the forward strand.
CTACCTCAGTCTTTCTTTACTCCCATCCAAACTTGGGGCTTGACCTCAAGGCTGTCCCCTTTTTAGTCCCCACTAGGAGAACTTGCTCAGAGATGAGTAGGGCCTCTGGTTGTAGCTGGGCACTTGGAGTTAAATCTATATTTTGCTTGTGATTGGGAGGAAAGGGAGTGGCAACACCCTCACACACTTTAAGAGAGTATCTCAAGCAGCTGCTGCAATTTGGAGAGTATGGAAGGCCCAGTTTTCCCTCCACCATATGCCTAAAAATGAACTGTAGCCAGAGTCCAGTGCCAGTCCAGCTTGGCCCCCTCCATCCCCAAGAAGTGCCTCCTCCACCCCCATAGTGAGCAGGCAATTTCAATGCCTGTGAAAACAACTCTTTCCCTGCTCAGCACAATGCTCTCTCTTTGGAATCTTTGCTAAATGCCATTTGATGTTTGCTTGGCTGTGGTTTTCTTTCTGAGACTTCAAGGCTTTAAAATCTTAGTTTGCAAATCAAATCCCTCCTTTGCACAAACAATTGCCTAGCTTTAAATTGGGCATTACCAAGCCCACAAATGTATTTGTCTAAAAAGTTATTTGCAAAAGGTTGGTGGAAGGATTTTTGTTGTTGTCGCTAAACCCTCCCCATAAGTTTTGCTCTGCACTGTGTGAAATAGAAGCAGCAATTCAAATCTATTATTATTATTGGAGGAAATATTGCTAAAGCCACCTTGGTATTGAAGGGATTAACTTGCTTTTCTCCCAGCCCCTAACTCTGGGGTTAAGACAGCAGTAGATCAACTGTATAATGTGTGCACTGTTCGCTCATTTGTACAAGCAGAACAAAGGTTGGACTAAGCCAAATTGCATTGCACTTGTGAACCGAGTCCCAATGTGAAGTATCTTTTACAGCGGGGGGAATGAGAACAATTTCGTGTATGTCTAAAAGGGAATAACAAAGCCACTTTCTCGAGCATCTCAAAGTGAAGTAGCGAGGCGTGACATTCCCAGGGTGAGAAGGGACAAAAGCAGGGTCAGGGAGATGAAAAAGAGAATCAAACAGCCACTTTCACATGTCTGCCCTCAACTGCTGCACCTCTCCATAATAGGAAACAAATGTTGTAAAAGGGGGGATTGCTCCCATTCATTCAAAATAGCAAATGATAGCTAAACAACATTGTCAAAACTGAATCAACTTCTGTGCAGTACCACCCAGAAAAAGGTATTGTGTTTTGTTTAATAGCGGGGTGGAGCAAAGGGTCTTTTTAAAGGGGGGAGGGTAGGGAGAGAAAAATCACCCTATGTTTTTCATATCAATTTTCTTTGTCAAAAATTGTTGGTTTGCTCAAAAAAATTTTTTTAAAGAAAACAGTATTTTTGGCTGGGCACCCACCCTTAAAATGTTATTTTGGGGGGAGGCATTTAGGAAAAGCAGAAACAGGAAGGTGATTTTTAGCTTTAAAGCTTCCAATCAGTGGGAAAACGGTTTTAAGCTCCTTCCAGTGTATTATTTGGAAAAAATAAGATATTGATCGCCATAGGATATTAAGGTAAATCCTGGAAAGTAGGCTAAAATGCACTTTGCTCATACATTTGAATAAAACCCATGGGAGGAGGTCCTACAGACATCTGAAATGAAGAATATTTTGCATCTATAATATATATTTTGGGGTGCACCCCCCTGCTTTAATTTGTTTTGAACCGGATAATCAGTAGGTCTTAAGCCTTAAAACCCAGCGCTTCTGCTTTGTTTGTTCAGGCTGACGGGGAGGAGAGCTTAACCAGGGTGGACGTGTGCAGTATGTGTTTTCTTAATGGTAGAAGCAGGTTTCGCTGAAGACCTCAACAGCCTTCCGATGTAATAACTCGCTGTGTTCCTGGAAAGGTTAAAACTATTTGATGATGATTCATTTCTCTCTCTCTCTCTCTCCCTCTCTCTCTCTCTGTCTCTCCCTCATTCTCTCTCTCTCTCGCGGCTTTTTGTTTTCTTGTTTCCATGAGCCCCCCGCAGAGCTGCCACCCACAAAGCGGGTCTGAAAAAGAAAGGGAGAAAAGAAAGAAAGCGGCTGATCCTTACTGGCCTCCCCCGGCTAAGAATGGCCAGGGGGCGGGGCTTGCTGGGGCCTGCAGCGCGGGTAGCTGCGGCCGCCCCTGCGCGCCCCAAGCCTTCCGCTCCATCCAGGGCTCACCTGGAACTGGGGCTTTGCTCCTCCCGTCCCAGCGCAAGGTGCCCGCCCCCCCGCGGCGCGCCCTGGCACTCAGCGGGCCCTTGCTTTGGGCGCTCAAGCAGCACCGGGACTCAGTTTGCTGACCCTTGGTGGCTTACAGTTAACTGACACCGCTTGTCAGTAGGGGGCCACCAGGTTGTCCCAAGGGCTTACCGACTCCCCAGAGATAGATCCACGACCCTAGTGTCCCTCCCTCTCTCTCTGTCTCTCCTTACCCCTTCCTCGTCCTCCCCACCCCCGTTCCCTCTTTCCTTTCCCTCTCTGCCCTCTCCCCATTTTTTTTTTACCCCCCTCAGCTTCCAGTTTTAATTCCGCAGCGGTGTGGACACCAGATTTTATGTCTGCAAACTAACTCCGGGCATTCCCAGCAGCGCAGTCTGTCCTGGATCCGCAGGGCATTTCTTTCTTTACCCAGCCCGCCTAACCGAAAGAAAGGAGGGAAAGAGGCAAGAAAGAGGGAGGGAGGGGAGGAAGGAAGCTGGCAACAGAAAACACGAACACCCCCCTGTCCCGCATCACTAGCGCACCTGCGCGGCGCGGCGCTAGGCCACGTTGGGTGAATGGGAAGAGTTGAATAAATCCTTAACCTTCGAGCGATCCTTCGTGGGATTCGTGTAGTTTTTAGGAGACTTTGGCGCTTACAGGTGTGGCTCACAACGTTCGATGCCCCAACACAAGTGACTCCCACCCCCCCACACACACACCCACCCACACCCACAAGCTTTCCCTGCATTTATTTTCATTATTCATATTAGGAAAGAATTTTGGAAATATATATTGACATTAAAATATTCATAAATTTAAAGTATCTCTTAAGTCTATACTGCGGCTTTTCTCTTAAAGTGCCTCCCCGTCTCCATCTTTTGGGTAAATCTAGAAGCACGGAGTATTTAATAATTCCAAGAAAGCGGATCCAGCAGGTGGTTTTCTTTGGCGTGGGTAAGCGTTTGTTTATACGGCCACAGCGGTGTGATTGGCGGGGCCGATGGCTTCCCTGCATTGAGGGGGGCTGGCTTTTCTTCCCGCGCTGGCGGGAAACAAAACTCACCCCCGAAAGCAGTGAGTTTACAGTCTTTAACGGGCGCTCCTGAATACCTGGAGCCCGAGGAGGATATCCATCTTTCCGTTCCGCCCTTCCATCCTCTTTTCAGCGATTTTTTACTCGCAAAGAAAAGCTACACACAAACAGGGTAACATAGATGAACCACACAGACTGAGGCCGTTGCTTCCCTTTCTACAAGTCTTTTACCCCTTTCCAAAAGAACGGAGGGAGCCCTGGGCCTTATAGGTACCCCAGATTTTCGGTAATTGTTAGCAGCTTAGGTTTTCCTTTGCGTCCGCTTCCCCGCGACCTGTTGATGACTCGGAGTGGCGGAGCGCAGAGCTCCGCGTCGACGTTGGTTATGTAAACTGCTTGTGTACTTCACATTATCATCGCGCTGTCTGGAGGCAATGTAGATTTTCTAAAGATCTAATGAATAAACAACCAGCAACTGCTGGCGGTGTAATTTACATTGTTAATGCCTACATGTGTATAATAAATATGCATTTGTATGCCTTCAAATAAACTCTTTTTAGTTTCTAACCTGTGGTGATTTTTTTTTTTTACCCCCAAAAGGGGGGGGGGGTGGTGGTGGTGGTGAGGTCTCCTCTTTCCCAGGAACGAGAGTTTATTTCACTCGCATGGTCTGGTGAAAACGGCTCTGCGGTGGAGCCCAGATGTAGGGTCCGCAGCCTGGGTGTCCCGCCTGGCCGCCGAGGTAAGCTCGGCTGGAATGCGCCCCGGCACCGGACTCTCCAAGAGAGAGATATATTGCGCCCAGGAGCTTAGCCGAGAGGTTTTGGAGACAGCAGCGCTTCCTGAGGGAGTGGGGCCCGGGAGAGAGAGGACAGTGTCCTTCTCAGGATCCATAGGCATCCTCGCCCAAAGAGAAGTGCCAGAGACTTCTCTTAGATTGCAGCCTGGGTTGGGAGAGTCGGGGCTGCCGCGGCGCCAGCTACCCCTGGAAAAAGTTTCCCTAGGAATTTCCGGACCGACGACGTTTCCCCACGTGTCTCTTGTAGACGGCATTGCAGACCAGCCCGGGGACAGCAGGGAGGAAAGAAAAGGCCAGTGGGCCAGGGTCCTGGACTTTCTGCCGGTGTGCCACTTCCTCCGGAAGGGCAACGTCGCGAGCGCAGCAGGAGCACCGACGCACCTAGGAGCCGCGGCCTCCCGAGCCAGCCGAGCCGCCGGGTTTGGACAGAGCGCAGCCGCGGCTCTCTGAAGCTGAACGCCTTCCCTGCGCGTCCCACGCGGCTTAGTTCAGGCTGGGCGCTGACGTTTGATATCTCTCCCCTCCACCAACCAGGTGCCACTTTCTTAGCGCGCTCGAAGGCAAATGTCTCATCTTTGCCGGTCCTGGATCTGGAATACATTATTTTAATTAAGTCTATGGCGATTTACTTTCCTCTGAGATCTATTCCACGGTGCAATTAGGAACGTATTGGTGCTAGCTCATATGAATATTCAGGAGCGTGTCAATTAATTAGCAGACAGAGGAATCTCATTATGGTGCTCAAAACCCTTTTAGTGTTAAGCAGAATTAAGGGGGTATTTGGCAATGCGCTGGATTAGTGAATATTTTACTGTGCACTCATTTAACTTCATTATCATAGCACTTACACTACTCTCTGATTTTATTAATTAAATTGCTCATTAATTTGTCCAAAAAGGATAAAAGTTTTAATGTGCCACCCAATAACTTGGAAAGCAAACTTTCGCCCTGCTTAGTAGTCTTCGCTCCCGGCCAGAGAGGACAGATGGCGGCTCGCACAGCCGCCGAGAAGGAGGCGCAGTTCCTCTCTCGGTCCAGCCGGCAGCTTTGGGGAGCTCAGGCGCTCGGGTTCCCGGGACACCCCGAGCGGCGGGGATGGGGGAGGAAGGGCCGCCACCGCCTAGCAGCCCATTCGCTTTCTGCCTCCCTGGACTGGCCTGGAAATCTGAGTCATCCTTCAGGACTGAAAAGAAAAGAAAAAGAAGAGGAAAGAAGAAAGAAAGAAAGGAAAAAAATTAAAAGCCTCTCACTCGCTCTCAGGAGTGGGGGTGACCCGGCGAGGAGCGATTTGTCCGGGGACACTGGAAGTGCCCTGGGGTTACGGTCAGCGCACCCAGGCGCCTCCACCTCGCCGCCCTAAGTCTGTTTCCCAAAGGCGAGCGCAAAATGCACTATGCGGGGTCAGTAACAGCAATGTCCCTAACTAAGGGCCTGCTGAGCGGAGCCCCTACGCCCTAAGCCACTTGGGGCCTCAGCCAAAACACTGCCCCACCACGGGGCCACCCTCAGGCACCATCCACGTTCGCGCCCACGTGCTGCTCACACCCACCTGCACCCCCCTCACCCTACCCCAAAAGGTTAGAAAGACAAATATTAAAATTACTCGCACAAAGGGAACTGCTAAAGAGATCCCAAATTAATATGCATGTAAAATTAATTAGCCGCATTTCGTGACATCAAAATAAGTACCTGGGAAACAGAACACCTTCTGGGCATTGGAAACATATGCTGGAATTAGAGTTAATTGACTAATGACATAAATTAGGCATTCATTTTGCAACACATCAAGTATAAAAGATATCTCAATTAATTGTGCATAAATTACCAGGTGAAACGGGGCGGTGGTCCGGCCTGGATCCCGGTTCTCAGGCCTCCTTGCTCTTTAGGGGCCCAAAGCTAGGCGGCGTGGCGGGAGCGCGAGTCCGACTCCTTGGCCGGGGAAGAGAGGGAGAGATCAGCACCCCGAGCTGCCGCCGCCGGAGCAGCGCAGGCTGATGACTCGGGGCAATCGTTAATGAGAAGAACCACACCCCCTCCTCATTAAAATCAATTACATGCAGTTAGATTGATTCGCTTTTGTCAGAAAGAGGAGCGAAGCAGACTCTTCTTTGGTCCACCTGCCCCTACCCCACCCATCCACCTTAACTGGTATCAGTAGCCATGGGGGGGTGGGGGTCCTGGCCCAGTTTCCAGCGCGAAGGACTTGGTCAAAGTTACCGGATTTGATGCCACCTTTGATGAATTGAGACTCTGGCCTGGCCGTGTGCTCTCCGCTTGGTTTCCCTTGGACGTCTACATCGTCTTGGGCTCACCACCACTCTCATTCCTCACCTGGAAATCCAACTTCCAGGGAGTGATGCCAAGTTGTTTGAATCCCTTCGGTTTTGCAATGGGTGTAAATGAATCTCGAGAAGATAAAATCTAAGTAAGTAACCCAGACATTCTCTTTGAGGACTGGTTTGTCGGAGCCCCTAGCTCCTATATGATTTCTTTGCTTCCTTAGGATGAAAGAAAAGAAATGGATATAGTATTGATATTCACTTTAATTTTCTGTGGCTCCTTTCTCCAAGGGGAGCTCCAGGGAACACATTAGTCATTCCCCATCAACAAGCCACCAAATGTGACATTTGTTTTGCCTTTAAAACAGTTTTATTGCTATCACAATATTAATGACTTTGGCAGTGACTTTCCCCTACCTATTCTCTACACATTTTAAATGACGGTGGAGAAAAGAGGAAAGTCACCCCAAAGGGAAAGGGATGTTTGGGCAGTGGAAAAAGTCATATCACTTTCAAACCCTAGTGAAATTGCAGCAAAACTTTCTATGCATTTCTCACACAAATTACCACCAGTTATACCACAGTTTGGTTCTGTTGATCTCTCGGAATGTAACGAATGGAGACATTATTAATGGAGAGATCGATTTCTCAGCAACTTCTGGAGCTGCCATCGTGTGTTTGACAGTTTGCAGAAATATCTGAAGTCACAGACCCATCCCTCAATTCCCTCCCCCACCTTATCCCCTCAGCTCCCTTCTCCAAGGGTCCCAAGTTGGAATCGTTTTTCTTTTTGCCAAAGTAAACACAGAGAGAAAGGATATCCTGAGAAACATCTTATCTTCTGATGATACATATATACATATATATATACTCATCAAGGTGCCTAGGTGACATTCGTTACCATATAATCCTGACTCCTGATGGAATCCTGAGTTTACTGAGACAAACATTCATTTTGATATAGAGGTTTCCTGCTGTAGCCAGATGCTGAAGGTACTTGAGGGAGCTGTTGACAAGTGGATAATTGTCACCAGAACTAAAACAGACACTTTGTTTACAGTCGAGCATGATTAATTGAGAGTAAACAAAACAACAGTACTCTTTATAAAGTCACCATCCAAGTTCGAAAAAGGCCATATGTCTCTAGGAATAAAAGAAGTGGACTTATTATTGTACAAGGGCTGGTTTTGCCAAACCCTTGAAGCTGCAGCTGGCAGTGGTGTGGATCAGAAGTAGATAAGCTTTCTTGCTTTCCAGCTGGTCTGCTTTTTTAAAATTTTTAATTTGGGCCAAATTTATAGAGCTGGATTAAAAACACTTTTTGCCTAATTAGCTGAGTTTTACACTTTTTTATTAAAAGATTACTCTCTCTCTCTTCCTTCATTCCCCTCTTAAAAGGTAACTCATTTAATGTGAAATAATTTTCAAAATGAGCCAGATGTGATAAACCCAAACTGATGATGTCAAACAAGGCTATTAAATGCCATTGTGATACTTCAGTTTGCAGGAGAGCATTTTTATTCCCCGAAGTGCTAATAAATTGCAGAGGCCAGACTCTAGTAAACATCCTATGATTGTCCAACATAATAAATTTTAATGAAATGGGAAATATATCTTTCTTTCAAGGCATAGTGTGACTCGTGAGCAAGAAGTGTGTTTTTGCTGTTGTTTTTGTTTTGGGTCTCTAGCCTGCTAGATAAGAGGGAGACCAGGCCAATATCTCCCTAACAAATTTTGCTAATCATGTGTGCACAGGTTAATTCTGTAAGCATATTGATCAGTTGCTTTGGATGGATACCTTGGATGAATTGATTTATAGCAACTCAAAAACGGACATTCTTTTTATTTTAATGTAATGCCCAATAAATTTCAAAACAATGAGCCTAAGGCAGCTAAAAATACTTTTAGATCACTAATAATTTAATTAAATTCAGTACTGTTATATTACTATGTGGATGGATACAGAAACAACAGCCAGGTGAGTAAGATGCAAATCAGGACTTGCTTGGGCTGCTAGAAAGAGCTTTCTTTCTTTCTTTTTTTTTTTTTTTGAGACAGAGTCTCACTTTGTTGCCCAGGCTAGAGTGAGTGCCATGGCGTCAGCCTAGCTCACAGCAACCTCAAACTCCTGGGCTCAAGTGATCCTCCTGCCTCAGCCTCCCGAGTAGCTGGGACTACAGGCATGTGCCACCATGCCCCGCTAATTTTTTCTATATATATTAGTTGGTCAATTAATTTCTTTCTATTTATAGTAGAGACAGGGGTCTCGCTCTTGCTCAGGTTAGTTTCGAACTCCTGAGCTTGAGAGATCCTCCCACCTTGGCCTCCCAGAGTGCTAGGATTACAGGCCACCACGCCAGGCCTAGAAAGAGCTTTCTTTTGGGACTTGTTGCAGTTAAGTAGTGTCTCTGGGGGCTTTTGAGACAAAAGCAAGGCGGAGTCTGTGGTGGGGAAGGGGAGAGAGAGACTGAACCCTTTCTTCATGTGAGACCTGGATTTTTATGTGAACCAGTACTTTTTCTTTTTCCTGGAATCAGTGTGAGCTAAGTTCTGGATATACCTAATTTACCTTCTTTAACTATCACAAGACCCACAGCAATTTTCATGCTGAATCTTTTGCCTACAATAGACCCCACTTATCCATGGGGGATACATTCCCATGGGGGATACGTTCCCATGGGGGATACGTTCCAAGCCCCCCAAGTGGATGCCTGAAACTGTTGATAGTACCAAACTCTATACTATGTTTTTTCATATACATACATACCTGTGATAAAATTTAAGTTATAAATTAGACACAGTAAGAGATGAACAATAACTAATAATGAAATAGCACAATTATGACAATATACTGTAATAAAAGTCAGGAGAATGTGGTCTTTCTTAAAATATCTTATTGTACCATGCTCACCTATTTCAGACCTTGGTTGACCGCTGGTAACTGAAACTATGGAAAATGAAACTGGATAAGGAGGAACTACTGTATTCCTTCTATTTCTCTGCAGTAGGGGAAGGGACTCAAATTGGCGCCTTACCCATTAAGGGCCAGTTGGGTAGCTCTTGGGCTCTGAGTCCTCAGGAATTAAATTGCTTTCCCTGGCGAGCAGTATATACTGCTTTGGTGATTGCTCACTTGTGAGAATACTTACCAGGACTTCTAGAGTCTGTGCATCTTAGGAGGAAAGAGCTAAGCTAATGTCTCCATCAGCAGTTCCCTAAGCCTTGTAAGAAATCTTAGAAGTTAGGCAGCCTGCCTGCCTGCCTATCCTCCCTCCCTCCTTTCTCCCTTTCTTTTTTTCTTCCTTACATTCTCTGTCTCTCTCCTACATTTTCTTTCTTCATAAGCATTTCTGAGGACAAATTCAGTTCTAGGCCACTAAATAGCAAAGCAGGGCTGTAATAAGTCCATTTCAGGAATTTAAAATTTCAGTTGTTGAAAGAAAATAAAGAGAATAGGCACCAATATCTCAGACTGGAGTTTTTCACGTTGTAAGTTGGTCATGATTTCATAATCTTTTAAAAATATATACTCTCATTTGACCCTTGCAATAATCCATAGGGGAATGGAATCTGTGAATAAAGATGACTTGCAGCCACTGAGTGCTCTATATTGGGCCAGGAGTTCTGAAAGTGCAGTTCTGGGACTTTGGCATTCTTTGATATGAGATATAATAGATACGAGAATCCACTTGTCTTCTAGATAGCCAGACATTAAACAAATTAGTAAAAAGGTAAATTCTTCTCATTAAATTTTTGTTTTGGAAAATGTAGCTGTTTTTCATTAAAATATGTTATTTATATTACCATGTAATAGGTTTATTATTATTTTAAAATGAACTAATCAATACTTAAAAGTTTTCTGTTTTACTTTCAAATACATTAAATATCTTTAGATATCATTCCAATAAACAAAAGCCTTTGAAGTAGGCTTTGCTATATCATCCTTTTTTATTTATATTTATATTTATTTATTTGCAGACAGAGTCTCACTCTGTCACCCAGGCTACAGTGCAGTGGCATCATTATAGCTCACTGCAACCTCAAACTCCTCAGCTCAGGCTATCCGCCTGCCTCACCCTCCTGAATAGCTGGGACTGCGGGCATATGTGTTCAGGTAATTTTCCTATGTTTTAGGGTCTCACTCTTTCTCAGGCTGGTCTTGAACTCCTAGCCTCCTGCCTCAGCCTCCCAGAGTGCTGGGATTACAGGCATGAGACACCATGCCTGGCCTGCCATCACCCTTCTTTTACAGATAAGGAAACAAAGGTTGAGAGAAAGCTCGGGCAACTCTCAAGTTTCATGATAATAGGTGGTGGAGACAAGACCGGGGCTCAAGGCTCTGCTTCCAGAATTTGAAGTTTGATTTGTTTACTATTTGAAATTTAAGTTTTCCTTGTTCATAGTTAAAAATGTTGTTTATGTGATTTGCCTAAGTTCATGCAGTCAAGTGACTGACCCAGAGCTTTAACAGGTGCTTCCCACTATAGCCAAGGGTCACTCTACCCCCTACTGTCCATTCAGTGGTATACTACTAAGCTGGCCCCTAGTGAGGAAAAGCCTTCATTTGTAGTATTTGCCAATTTCAGTAATGTAAATAGCACCACCGTGGCTGATGTCAAGCTGTGACTTGACATAAGTCAAGAAAGGGTGAGTGCATTTGGCTTTTGGGAACTGGTAAGAGCTGGCTCCAGTATACCACTGCCTCCAGCCCAGCTTCCATATAATTTTGCATTTTATCTTTTAAATTATTTCCAAGTCATTTCAAGGCAATCGTGATGTGGCAGATAATTCCCTGACCTTGGACTCAAAAAATCCTGGCTCTGTGGCTTACTGGCAGAGTAACCTTGGTTAAGTGACTTCGTCCTCAAAGACTCAGTTTCTGCTTGTAAAACAGGGATGACAATATCTGCCCTGATTATTTTACTCTGCATGTGTTTGTGTGTATGCAGAGGAGGGGGGCAGGGGGAAGCGTATACGTGTGTGCACATGAAGGCATTCATTTTTATGAAGTCATTTTGTGAAATATAAGATGTTATACAAATGTCAGACACAGTGACTGGATTGATCTCTGGAATATCTTCCCTAGGTTTTTTTCTCCATGGTCAGAATTGCTAGTTTTCTTTTTATACTCCCATAATACTTTGTTTATAACTCTATTTCACCACCCGTGCATCATCTCATAATTGCTCTTAAGTCTGTCACCAAAGCAATAGAATGTGATAGCTAAATTCTCGGGATCTAGAGCAGTGTTGTCCATTAGACGTACAATATGGGCTGGATGCGGTAGCTCACGCCTGGCACTCTGGGAGGCCGGGGAGGGTGGATCGCCAGGTCAGGAGACCAGCCTGAGCAAGAGCAAGACCCCCGTCTCTATTAAAAATAGAAAGAAATTAATTGGCCAACTAAAAATACATAGAAAAAATTAGCCTGGCATGGTGGCACATGCCTGTAGTCCCAGCTACTTGGGAGGCTGAGGCAGGAGGATTTCTTGAGCCCAGGAATTTGAGGTTGCTGTGAGCTAGGCTGATGCCATGGCACTCTAGCTCAGGCAATAGAGTGAGACTCTGTTTCAAAAAAAAAAAAAAGTATAACATGAGCCACATACATCATTTTGAATGCTCTCATAGCCACATTTAAAAAGCAAAAAGAAACAGGTAAACTTAATTCAATAATTTTTTATTTTAACTCAAAATATCCAAAATATCATCATTTTGACCTGTAATCAATATTAAAAATTATTAATGCAATATTATACATTCCTTTTTCACAGTAAGCCTTTGAAATCAGGGATATGTTTTTACACATACAGCATGTTTCAATTTAGACTAACCACATTTGAAATACTCAATAGTCACATGTGGCTAGTGGCTACTATATTGGGCAGGGCAGCTGTAGAGTCAGTCTGCCTGGGTTCAAATCCCAGCTTTGCCATTTACTAGCTAGTCAATTTACTTGACTTCTCTCTTCCTGAAATGGGGTTCACAATGCAATCCATATCTTAGGTTGTTGAAAGAATTAAATAAGTTATTATATACAAATTGCTTAGAATAACACTTAGTATAAAATATGCACAACCATAAATGTTAAATATGATAGCTTTATTTTGCTATTATAAAATTTCTAAAGATAAAACTGTATTTTATTCATATTCTCATTTTCCATAACTGGAAAAACTGTGACTGACACAGGGTAGGCCCTCTCTCTTGGCTGGCTGGCTGAATAAAAGCTGACTTCCACTACTCACTTTATATGGCATCAAAGCTTCAAATGAAATTCTGGACATTGTAGCAATGGCAAGAGAACATTATCCAAAAATGGTGGGAATACCATTTACAGACGTGTTTAAAAATAATCTGCTTCATTGAGGTATAACTATCATAAAATTCACTTGGTTTAAGTGTATAATGCAGAGAAATTTTGACAAATGTATGAGTCAATCCATATACATACAGTACAGAACATCTCCAGCACCCCAAAACCTTCCTCCTGCTTCTTTGCAGTCAATCCCTTCTCCCCATCCTCAACCCTTGACAACCATTGATCTGCTTTCTATTATTACTATAGTTTTATCTTTTTCAAGTTCCATGTACATGAAATCAGAAAGCATGGAGTCTTTTGTGGCTGCTTCTTTTACTTAGTGCAGTGCTTCCATTTTGATATTAATTTTAATGAAGTCTAACATCATTTTTTTCCTTTCATGTATCATACTTTTGGTATCTAAAAAAAATCATCACCAAATCCAAGGTCACCTATCTTTTAAAAGTTTGATAGCTGTGCATTTTACATTTAGGTCTATGATCCATTTTGAATTAATTTTTATGGAAAGTATAAGATCTAGATCTAGATTTGTTAGCATGTGGATGTCTAGTTTTTGCAGCACCGTTTGTTTAAAACACTATCCTTTTTCCACTGACAATGCTTATGGACTTTCTCTTACGTGTTCTAGATGTTGAGACTTATAGCACTGCCACATTATTTTGATTACTGTAACTTTATAGTGAGTCGTGATATCAGGGGATGTAAGTCCTCAAACATTGTTTCTCTTTTTCAAAATTGCCTTGGTTACCTAGGTACTTTGCCCTTCTACATAAATTTTAGAATCAGCCTGTCACTTTCTACAAAAATAGTTTAGAATCTTGAATGAGATTTTGTTGAAATATCAATTTTGGGGAGAATTGACATCTTACGAATTTTAAGTCTTCCAATCTAGAGACGTGATCTTTCTCTCCGTATTTTATATCTTCTTTGATTTCACTTAACAGTATTTGGCAAATTTGGTGAACAGATTTTGCATATTTTACTAAATTTATCCCTAAGAAATTCAAGCTTTTTTATTCTATTATAAATGTTATTGCTTTCTAAAATTTGAATCTCCAATTGTTTGTTGATAATATATAGGAAGACAATAGATCTATATTGACTCTGTATCCTGCAACCTTGCTAAACTCACACATTAGTTCTGGTAGCTTTTATACAGATTTCCTAGGTTTCTCTATGCATCCTACCATGTTATCTGTGAATAAAGGTAGTTTTGCTTCTTCCTTTCCAATCAATATGACTTTTATTTCTTTTTTTTAATGTATTACACCATCTAAAACAGGCGTCCTCAAACTACGGCCTGCAGGCCACATGCGGGCCGCCTAGCACATTTATCCGGCCCTCCAGGTGTTTTTGCCACCACTGCCTGTCCTGCCTAGTGGCCGACTTGTCCTGGGCACACAGTGCGCACTCTCCAATGGTCTGAGGGACAGTAAACTGGCCCCCTGTTTAAAAAGTTTGAGGACCCCTGATCTAGAACCTCCAGTAAAATTCTTAATAGAAATGGTATCAGTGAACATCCTCATTTTGTTCTTGATTTTACGAGGAAAACATTCAGTTTTTTACCATTAGGTATGATGTTTATCATACATTTTTTTTATAGATGCTCTTTATCAGGTTGAGGAAGTTCTCTTACATTCTTGGTTTTCCAAGAGATTTTTAAAATCATGAATGAATATTAAATTTTATCAAATACTTTGCATCTGTGAGATCATGTAGTATGGTTTTTTCATCTGTTAATCTGATAAATTTTATTAGTTATATTTGAACATTAAATTAGCATTACTTGGTCATGATGCATTACTGTTTTCATATTGTTAGATTTAATTTGCAGAATTAGTCTGTAGTTTTCTTATCTTTTTCTGGTTTTGAAATCAAAGTGGTTTTGGCCTCTTAATATGATTTAGGATATATTTTCTTCTCTTATGTTTTATGAAATATTAATAGCTTGTATAGACTTAGTGTTTTCTTTCTTAAATGTTTGGTAGAATTTATCAGTGAAACCCTCCAAGCCTGAAGTTTTCTTTGTGGGGAGGTTGTTATCTAAAACTTCCATTTTTTAAAATCAATATCATGCTATTTAGGTTTTCTATATTTTCCTGAGGGGGCTTTGGTAGTTTGTGTCTTTAAAGAAATTTTTTGTTTTGTCTAAGTTGATAATTTGTTGATACAACATTGGTCATAATGTTTCCTTTTTGTTATTTTAGTCTTCTCTCTTTTCTTGATCAATGTGTTTATAGGTTTATCAATTTCATTGCTCTTTTCCAGGAACTAGCTTTTGGTTTCATTGACTTTGATTGTTATTTTGGTTTTTTTAAAGGAACTGATTTCTGTTTTGAAGCTCATTATTTCTTTCTCCCAGCTTCCTTTTGGTTTAATTTCCTTTTCTTTCCATTGTCTTTTTTATTAAAGAAAGAAGCTTAGACTATTGAATTAAGCACTCCCCTCTGCCAATATAGGCATTAATGCTATAACCTTACTTTTAAACACTGTTTTAGCTTCATCTGCAACTGTTGATATATTTTCATTTTCACTCAGTTCAAAATATGTTTTAACTTTCGTTGTGATTTCTTCATTGACCCGTTTGTTATTTAGAAGTATATTGTTTAATTTTCAATTAGTTGGGGTTCCAGATATTTGTTGTAATTGATCTCTAGTTTAAATCTAATTTTTTCAGAGACTATACTTCATACGATTTTAGTCCTATTACATTTACTCGGAGTTTTTAATGGCATAGTATATGGTTTATTTTGACAAATGTTTTAGTGCACTTGAAAAAATTGTTTATTCTATTATTGGGCAGAGTGTTCCATTAGTGTCAATTAGGTTAAGTTGGCTGAGAGTGTGGTAAGTCATCCATAGCCTTACTGTGGTTTTCTGTTTACTTATCCTGTCAATTACTAAGAGAAGAATGCTAAGGTCTCCAACTAAAACTTTAGATTTGTCTATTTCTTCTTGTGGTGCTATCACTCTTTGCTTCAGGTATTTTAAATTTCTATTTTTACTTGTATATAAACTTAGGATTGTTATGTTTCTTGGTGAATTGATACCTTTACCTATGAAATGTCCATCTTTAGCCCTTGTTTATACCTTAATTTGAAATCTATGTTGTCTGATGTTAAGATAGTCACTCAGCTAATAAATTTTGATTAGGGTTTGTGTGGTATCGTCTTCCAATCTCTTACTTTTTCAGCTATTTGTATTTTTATATTTAAAGTGGGTTTATTGTAGACAGCATATCTTTGAATATTGCATTTTTATCTAATTTCATAATCACTGCTCCTTAGAGTGCTTAGATCACTCTTATATTTATATGGTTACATAGAAAACTACTATCTTGCTATTTGTTTTTTTATTTGTTTCACTCATTCATTATTCTTTTTATCCCCTTTCATTGTCTTCTTTTTGAATATTTTTTATGATTCCATTTTTTATCTCCACAATCAGCTTATTAGATATTCTGTTTTTCTTTTTCTTTCTTTCCTTCTTTTTATTCTTTGTGGTTGCTCTGGGGTTTACAATTTGTGATTTTAATTTCTCACAGTCTACTTTCAAATAACATTATACTAGTTCATGTGCAAAAATCTTATCACAGAATACTCCTATTCCCCCCTAATGCCTTTTGTACTATTGTTACAATACATTTTACTTCTACATATGGCCTGAACTCTGTAATACAGTACTCTTATTTTTACTTAAAATAGTCAATTGCATTTAAAGAAATTTAAAAATGAGAACAAATGTCCTATATTTACCCAAATAGATACCATTTTCATTACTCTTTATTCCTTCATGAATATCCAAATCTCTCTCTGGTATTATTTTCCTTCTTCTGGAGAACTTTCTTTAACATTTCTTGTAGTCCAGGTCTCCTGGTGATGGAATCTCTCAACTTCTGTTTGTCTGAGAAAATATCTATCTTTACTTCAGTCTTGAATGATATTTCCACTGGGTATTGAATTCTAGATTATCAGGTTTTTTTCTTTCAGCACTTTAAAGTTTTTGTTGTATTATCTCCTGGTTTGCATGGTCTCTTGCGAGAAACCTCCAATAATTCTTACTTTTGTTCCTCTGTACATAAAGCATATTTTTTTCTTTGACAGCTTTTAAGATTTCCTCCTTATTGCTGGTTTCAGTAATGTGATTATCATGTGCTGCATTAAGGTTTCGTGTGTGTGTGTGTGTGTGTGTGTGTGTGTGTGATTATTCTGGTTGGGGTTCATTGAGCTCCTTGAATCTGTGAGTTATACTTTTCATCAAATTTGGAAAAATTTTGGTGATTATTCTACAAATTTTTTGTCCCTCCACCCCTTTCCTTCTGGAACTCTAATTACAGATTACTTTACATTGTCACATACATCGCTGATTTTATCAGTCATTGTTTCCTCTCTCTTCCTGCCTCATTTTGGTTAGGTTTCTATTCCTATGTTTTTACTTTCCTGATAGTTTCTTCTGTAGCATCTAATCTGCTGTTAATTCATTCCAGTCTATTTTCACTTCTGGTATTATGTTTTCTTATGTCTAGAAGTTTCATTTGGGTCTTTTGTCCCATCTATGCTAATTAATCATTTCTATTATTTCTGAATCTATTTCTATTGATTGATTTTTCCTCCTGGTTATGGGTTATATTTTTACTTTTTTGCATGTCAAGTAATTTTTGATTGAATCCTGGTCATTGTGTATTAAGTGCTGGAAGACACTTTTGAAAGAGTGTTACACTTTATTTTGGTATGAAATTTAGTTATTTAATTAGGTTAATTAGATCCTATTAATTAGATCAAGATCCTTTGGATCTTGATGTTAAGAATTTTTATGGCTGATTCACAGCAGCTTTTGCTCTAGAGCTATTTTAGTCCCACTCCTAAGGTGTGACTTTTCAGAGGACTCTACCTAATGCCCTATGTATTACAAGGTTTCTCCACTCTGTTTGGTGGGGAAAAAAAACATTCCTAATTCTGTGTAAGCACCAGTAATTGTTCTGCTTATTGCTTTCCAGTGGTCCTTTCTCTGACCTCATGGATATATCTGTACTCACCGAAAGAACCCAGCAGATGCCTGTGCAGATTTCTAGTAATCTAGCCTGCAAATTCTACTACCTAATCCTTCTTGAACTCCAGTCTCTGTTTCTTCAGCTCAGTCACACTGCTGGACTTTGGATTCTTTCATTTTGCTCTGTGGCCTAGAAACTATCTCTAGCAGTAAGCTAGGATAATCACAGGGTGTACCTCATTTGTTTTATGTTGATCAGGGACCGCAGACCTCCTCTGCCTGAAACAATTTTAAAATATAATTTACATGGATTTCTAATTGTTTATTGTGGAAAGGCAATTTCCACAGCAGTTCACTTTCTTCATGAGCAAAATCAGAAGTCTATCTCTGAATACGATTTATTGTAAAAGAGTTTTTCCTGAATAAAATATCCCCTTTTCTAGATAGTGAAAAAATTTTGATTTTTCCATTTTGAAGTGTCACAAAGCCTCTTGAAATTTAGAACAAACTGAAAGTCTTCAATTTTTAACATTTTTGGATTAGCAGTAAGAACAGCAGTGCTTTATTTTTCTTATGTGCTGTCACTTTTTGCCATACAAATCATGTTTTAAAATTTGGTCCTTATGATACACTACCTTTCCATTCATTTAGCCCTTACTAAAATTATTTTTTTCTTCCTAATTATCAGTTGGGCTTTAATAATTGTGCAAGTAATAATTTATATGGCATTCTGAGTATTTGGTCATTTAAAAATTTAAAAATGATAAAATATCAGTGATTTCATTTGAAGTATGGACAAGTTCTTTATCAGGGTCAAAGCTCAGTGCATAAGGAAATTAGGAAATATCTCTATGTGGCTGATATCAGCTTGTGCACTTCCCACTTTGATAGAGAACATTCATTGCCTCTTAGAAATCAAGTTCTATTCTCGTATAGCTGTCCCTAAACAGGTTATAAATACTTGTGATTTTCCTTTTATGAATGTAATCCTTTGTATAGTAATAAATTGAGTATCTGTGTTTTGAGGAGCTTTTGAAAACTAACTTAAAAGGTGGGGATTTGAGGAATTAGAAACATTAAATTAAATGTGTTCAAATATTTCCTTCTTCTTGTGTGTTAAGTACTTTGCAAAAATAATCACTTTCATTCTCATTTGTCAGAGAGAAAAACTTTTTGTTATCTATTTCATTATCACTGATAGAAAGAAGCTTCCCTAAAATACCTATTATGTCTTATTGTCATATTATCTTTACCTTTGAAGACAGACACATTTGAAGACATCATTACTTGGTAAATCCTCCATTATGTTCTGTTTTTATATTCTGACAATCGAGCATGATATAATCAATAGAGATTATGACCATGATTATGAAGTTCTAAAGTACCTATAAGAAGGGTTAGTTAGATTCCTTATAATATGATATTGGCTCATTATCCTTACATCTGAAAAAAATAAGGTGGAATTCTTCTGATTGTCATCATGTTTTAGGCTACTGAAATAGTCATGCCTTTGTGTCCTCATTTTTGCTTTTTAATTATCAAAATAATATAATTGAACATCTAAACAAAAGGATTCACTTTTAAAAATTCATAGCTTTTTATTTTCATTTTGTTTATGTCATATTTATGCTATGTAAAAGTCCTGCATTTCAGGATTTTGTATTACTTAGGGGAATAACTGCAGAGTCTTCCTCTTTATGTAATTGTATATTTAAAGATAAAAAGAAAATCATGATGTCATGATGCCTGTGGTCCTCTGGTGTTCTTTGTTATCAATTAAAAAATAAACCAGATTTTCAAATTCCCCAGTTCCTTGCAGATTTATTTTTAAAAAGCAACCTGAATTTTTACCTTCATGTGAAAACACTGCATTGTTTACAAGATGAATATTAAAATGATACAATTAGAATGAAAAGTGCTTTCCTTTCGGGTTCTCTTGAGAAAGAGAGTGAGACAGACAGACACCTTGGGATATAGCATGAAACATGTTATCTGCAAAGCCGATTTGATATTAATGCATTCTGCTAATCAAGTTTATTTTCTCTATTGACTGAAGTTAATATTAATCCTTTAATTTGCAAATACTACAGTTCTAAAAATTACATTTCCAAGTTGATTACTGGTGGTTATGCTATGTGGTGTCATTGTAAACCCATTGTTGAACAGATTATTTACACTCTCTCTAGAAGATGAAATTATCCCCAACATATCTTTCATGCAAAATTAGTAGAAACGCTGGTTGCTATTAAAGCTGATCAGCTGGTATCACAGCAGGGTACTTGTAAAAAAATTACTTAATATCTCTTTGTTTACAGTCTTCACTGAGGTGAATATATTTAATGTAATTATTCAACTACTAGCCAGCTACTGATGTTAACTATTTCTGTTTAAAGAAATTGGATTTTTAAGAGAAACTATGCCATGCCAAAGAGTTTATTTTCCTTTTCTAAAGAATTGTATTTTGTGTTTTATAGCTAGAAATGGAGTTTAATGAGGAAGTCTTAGACTGATTAAGCCCATAAGTGTTATTACACAGAGAAAATGTGATCATTCTTGCATCTTCAGAAAGGGTGGTATTGTATCAAATTAAAAATTTGGATTTCTTAATCAGCCACTGATTTGTAAGGCAATCTGGGGACAATTCACTTTATGAGTGCCTCAATTTCCCTTTTAAACAGCAATGAAACCTTAGTGGGACCATTGTGGATTTAGCGAAATACATTGGAACAAACAGATGAAAATAGTGACTACACTATGATTCCTATTCTATTCTTGTTGTAGAAAAAAAATTACTCCAAACCAGAAATAGTCAAAATATGTAAATAGAATGCCCTTAAGTGGACATGTAGTGCCTGTTGATTTCAAGGGAAGCCATGCAAATGTACATGAGTAGAATTTGATTCTGAGTCTCTTCAGTTGTCTCAACAATTCAGGTTTTTAGTTATATTTATGTTTTGCTATATCCCCCCAAACAGCTCCAAGAATGAATGTATTTTACGTCTTGAATCACCAGGCAAGTCTTAAAACTGCTCTCTCTTTCTCTACATAAATATTCCTATGTAGCTGGGTGGCTAACAAGCTTACTTGGTCATCCAGGAAACCTCTAATC
Organism: Mirza zaza; assembly: GCA_008750895.1. NCBI lineage: Eukaryota > Metazoa > Chordata > Mammalia > Primates > Cheirogaleidae > Mirza > Mirza zaza. The sequence continues at coordinate 119,997 of VSMD01140536.1, forward strand.
CAAGACCTATTAATTTTTCTTGACTCTGACATATGACTTCAAACTGAAAAAGAGTCTTTCCAAAAATACATTACTCCCCAAGCATCACCCTAAGGAACAGATTGTGTAGCTGGATTGGTTGTTATTTGGGGGTTTGGAAGAGCAGCTTAGAGATATTCATATTAGAAATGATAAACATGGAGAGTTACAACTTCTTTCGCTGATATATTATTAGACTGAATCTCAGCTCATCTCCCATTTTGATGGAAGGGCTTGTGCTGGTTTTTTTGCATTTATTTGATTTACTTTACATTATTATAATAATATTTGCTGGAGGTTAGAAGCAGTATATGTTTTTGGTCACAACAAATTCCTACACCCAGCACAATTTCCAATGCATAGTAGGCGCTCAACAAGCATCTGTTGAATAGATGAGGATCTGCTGCCTCTGCATCCTTTTGTTGCTATGCCCTTGTTATACCTGCATAACCGTGTGAGTTTCCGGTGCCACACTGTTGTGCCCCGCCTTCTACTTTGAAAAATATCGTGAAAGTTCTAACCAGAAAGCAGGAACCACTCTTCCTAAACCAGAGGGAATTGATTTGGTGCAAAGAATTGGTGACACAGGTGCCAGAAGAGCTGAGAAGGTAAAAGAGAGGAGGAGAAGGCAACCCAAAGATTAGCAGGTGGGAAGCCACGCCCCTGGACTGGAGGGACAAAAGGAGGAAGAGGTGTTACCGCAGCTCAGGAGCTGGGAGCCTCTGATGGAAGCTGAAACCGTAGAAGGCCTGTCTGACAGATACTGATGCCAAGAAGGTTATTCAAGAAAGTGGTACCAGGTAGGCACCAGAGGCAGAGAAGGAGTGGAGAGGTACTCTGGTTTCTCTCTTCCCTCTGCCCTCCAATCTCTCATTAACCAAGCTTTGCGAAGTTCCCAGTGACCTGGGGCACAGGGAGAGCAGCCTGCACTCCTCTCCCCCACATCCCCACCCCCCACGCCCCCACACCACCCCCTGCCCCAAACTAAGCAGAGCAGGACAAGGAATGGATCTAAGAGCAAACAGGCCACGGTCTGACCCACTACCAAAGGAAAGTGCTTTGGAATAATGCCAACTTCATGCTTTCCATTCCCTTCTGACATGCCTCTCCCTGCCAGTTACTCTGCCTGGTAACTCCTACCCCAGGGTGGCCTCGCTAGTGACACTTCACCAGTATCCTTTGGTCTTAAGAGACCCCTTCATGGGGCACTTGACAACCCAAGATCAGGCAGCTGGCCTATATATCACATGCTGCTTGCCCAGCCAGCTGAGATGAACCCAGCCCAGGGGACCTGGCTCCAGAGCTCATCTGTAATACCAGCCTTGCAGCTGATTTCATGCCAAGAGCTGGCAGATGATCCTCCTGAGTTCCTGGTGGAGAGAGCAATGTCATCTTGTTGACCCAGGCCAACTTGCAAGCTTTCAGTGGTATAATTAGGACAGCCTCTGCATCACCACAATTCTAGGCTTATACTTTTCTTTTTATTCTTTTTTAAATTTTTAAAATTTTATTATTATTATTATTTGTATTTTAATTCACATGTTGTCATGGGATAAGCTTATACCTTTCAATGAAGATTTTTTCCTTTGGCAATCATTGATCCTTCACATTTTATGAATCGTCATTGAGAGTTCAATTTGTGTTGCAAAATAAAGACAAGTTACAAATGAAGATATATTATTATCACTGCTATTCATAAAATCTTTCACTAGGCATCTGCTTAGATTTCTATACCAATCCCATGAGGTTCAGGCAGGTTTCTCACCCTTGGCACTACTGACATTTTGGGCTGGACAATTCTTTGTTGCGTGCTGTCCTGTGCATTGTAGAACGTCTAGTAGCAACCCTGACCTCTACCCACTGATGCCACTGTCATTCCCCTCTCTGTAGGTGTGGCAACCAAAAATATCTCCAAAAACATCCCCTAGAGGGAACCACTGTATTAAGAGGCATTAACAATTATTTCGATCCTCATTTTACTGATGAGAAAAACGAAGGTCAGATATGCGAAGGGAGCATGCCAGAGGCTTCTTATACACTGTCTCATGTTTTAAGCTTTTACAAATAGGCTGTAAGTCAAACATCAGTGAGAAATTTTGGGATGAAAAATTTGCTGATCTGGGGCACAGTTAAAACCGGGACCCAAAATGCAAGAACAAAAGGTACCACTTACTATCTTGAAATCCATTTGTAGGCCCCTAGAAATTAAAGTGAGAATCTTGAGTTTTGATAACTGAAAGGCTGTGGAATATTATTATCCTAATAGCTGTATGTTGTAAGAAATTGAGTGTCAGGACTATTGGAAAAAGCCCTGGAATTTGCTTAGCTGGGAAAATTGCACTAGTAGCTTTCCATCTGGCTTTGACTTAATGACTAAATTATTTTGATTTTTTTCCTACATTTTAAATCGTTGGTTTCTTCAAGATGAGAGCACCTTAATTTCCCTGATCACATCTGTCTACTCACTAATGTGCATGTTTTCCCTGTTGTCAGCAGTTGGCTACTAGATGAAGTTTGGATAAATGATCACCAGCTTTCCTTACAGTTGTTTTATGGAGAGGTCTGGATGACAAAGTTACAGCAGATATTCCCAATAAGAAGCAGCATACCCTGTCTACAGTTCATTGAGCCCATATGGATCAGAACAGCTGGAAGGATGGATTTGCTACCCGAGGCCAGCAATTGTGCTGCCAACCATGACTCCCACTTGCTGACCCTCACATAATGCATTGCAGTTGAGGCAATGTTGACCACCCCTTCCCATTTTGTGATGGATGGCGTTGTTTAAGACTGATGGTCTTGTAAACCACCGGTGAGTTTCCACGTCTCACAGATGTGAATGAGGCAGATAGTCAATAAATAATGCCATGTTCTAGAAAAACATGCACCGCTTTCTACCATGTGGGGGCTAAACTGTCCTGCCAACAAGCAGGTGTGAAGTTAGCTTAGACCTGGAAAGGTCTAGAAAAATAGAAAAAAACTGTTTCTGGCTGGCATCCTTCTAAGCCAATATGCTTCTTTCTGGACCTGTGTTTTAAGATTGCTTTATGTGTGTTGCTCGATTCTAGGTTGCCTCCCGAAAGCACCTGCGTTACCTAGATGATAATCAATGGCTAGCTAAGTGACAGCAAAGCTTTACTGACTTAGACACACCCATTCAGGCTGGAGTTATGGGCGCCACTTCATGAAAAGTAATTTTTCTTCAGTTGTATAGGGTTCGTTAAGCACCCACACAGAGTTGTCTGCAAGGACTGTTGTGACTGACACGATTCAACATTTACACGATCCACATAGCTCCCCTGACACTGAGTCTGTGTTCCCCAAGCAACAGCCCAATTCCACCTTGGCTTTCCAAGTCATCCTGTCTGCAAGTAGCATGTAAGGTAGACGAAGCAAGGGGAGTGTCCTAGTCATGTCCTAGACAATATACCTGACAGGTATATTTTTCATTATACAAATTAATATATTGGCATCAAGTTAAAAAACGAATAAAATCAGTTAAGGAGTTTTCACATTCATAAAAAGGTCAGATGTTACCCTTGTATTCAGTGGCATTCATTTGTATGGGAGGAAGTAGAATGAAGCACCAGACTGGCTTTAGCACTTCGTCAGGTGCTCTTTAACATAGTGTTCTAGTTGTTTTGTTTGGCATGCTCTCTCCCCAGGCAGACGGCAAGTTCCTTGGGGAGAGAAGTCATTTCTTTCCTGCTATTTTTATGTATTCTCTGCTGTAGACCATGTGGATCTCTCCATTTGGAATTACTGTGGGACTCTTTATGTGTACCACACTATTTATTCCTCCAGTTTTATTGAACAAATGTTTGCTTCTTCTCTACTGGGCTCTGAGCTAGGTGATGCAAAGATCAGTATAATATGTAATGGTAGTAAATAGCTGTCACACAAGCCCAGCCAGGACAGATAACACGGGACTGGTGAAAGAATGTACACGGGAAGTCAAGGTGAGGAGAAAGTTTATCTGCCCGCTGTAGCTTCAAGTGGTGTGTGGCTTCTGATATGGACTTGGAGGTTGGACAGGATCATGTCAGGAGGTGATGGAGGCCTGGGAAGAGAAAGACAAGACAGGAAGAAGCAATCATGTAATCAAAGATATGGGCACAATTGAAAAGATGTGGAAACAACCCAAGTGCCCATCAATGCATGAGTGGGTTAATAAAATGTGGTATGTGTATACTAGGAGTTCTATTCAGCTATAAGAAACAATGGTGATATAGCACCTCTCATATTATCCTGGATGGAGCTGGAGCCCACTCTACTAAGGGAAGTATCACAAGAATGGAAAAACAAGCACCACATGTACTTACCATCAAACTGGTATTAATTGATCAACATGTATGTGCACATATGGTAGTAATATTCATCAGGTGTCAGGCAGGTGGGAGGGGGAGGAAGGGATGGGTATATTCATACCTAATGGGTGTGGTGCATACTCTCTGGGAGATGGACAAGCTTGTAGCTCTGACTCAGGTGGAGCAAAGGCGATATATGTAACCTAAACATTTGTATCCCTGTAATATTCTGAAATAATATACATATATAAATTTTAAAAAGATATGTGGTTAAGAAAAGTGGATGATTTTCACGGAGTTGAGGATTTGGTTTGTTTCTGAGCACAGTTAGCATGTGGCACTCTGCAATTAAGTTCCTACAAGGCAGCCATGGGCTGAACAGGAGTCGAGGTGTTGCTGGACTCTTTTAGTGGGAGTGGGTGGGAGGAGAGGTGGAATAGACTATAGGTTTGTTGCAGTTCTCCGACGCTGTTTGTTTCACACATCTATATTGCTTTCCTGATCCTTATATGTATGTAGTGGATAAAAATAAATAATTCATGAAATTGGGAGGGTCTTTTTTTACCTGTATGTTCTTTTTAAAAAATAATTTTTTAGTGGTACATAATAGATGTACACATTTTCGGAGATGCATGTGATAATTTAATACAGTCATACAATTTGTAAACATCAGATCCGTATAATTGGGATATCCATCACCTTAAATATTTGTCTTTTTTTATGCTAGAAATATTCAAATTGTTCTTTTCAAGCTATTTTGAAATATACAATAAATTATTGTAAACTCCAGTCTCCCTACTGATCCATCAAACACTAGGTTTTATTTCCTCTATCAAACTGTATATTTGTACTTATTAATCAACCTTTCTTCATCCCTCCTCCCTTCCCAACCTACAGAAGTTACCCTCCTTTGGTAACCACCAACCTATGCTCTATCTCCATGAGATCCACTTTATTAGCTCCCTCCTATGTGTGAGAACATGTGGTATTTGTCTTTCTGTGCTTGGCTTATTTAACTTAGGGTAATGGCCTCAAGTTCCATCCATGTTGCTCCAAATAACAGGATTTCATCCTTTTTTATGGCCAAATAATATTCCAATACCACATTGTCTTTATCCGTTCATCCATTAATGGGTGCTTAGGTGATTCCATATTTTGACTATTGTAAATAGTGCTGCAATAAACAAGCGCACATGTATCTCTTCAATATACAGATTTCCTTTCTTTTAGAAATATACCCAGTAGTGGGATTGCTGGATCATATGGTAGTTTTATTTTTAGGGTTTTTTGTTGTTGTGGTGGTGGTGGTTTTCTTAGAGTCAAGTGAAGCAGTGAGAGTGGAGAAGAAATAAAGAAATCTGTAACTGGTTGTGATCAATTAGTTGTAAGTGCCACTGCACCCAGATGAGCCTATTTTTAGTTTTCTGAGGCACCTCCATACTGTTTTCCATAGTGTTGGTGCTAATTAACATTCCCATCAAAAATGTACTACATACACACATCTGCAGTCTGGATATGCTATAATGAGTTTCCAGATTGCAGAATGGCAGTGAGGAACTGAGTTGCTGGATTTTCACAGCATAGGTGAGCAGAGGACTGGATGTAGGGCTGAAAGCTTTGCCTTGTCAGGGTACAATCAACCACTGAGAAATTCTGAGCTAAATATTATAGAAAGTACCTTTCATATAAGAATAAGCTCCATGGGCACTGGGAATGAATGTACCTCACATGTATTAGAATCTTGGATCTTCCAGAGTTCCAGCAAAATTCTACACTTGGACCAAAATCATTAGTCTTGCTATGGCCTAGAAGGCTCTGGAATGATCTATTGCACCTTTTGGGGTTGAGTTGATTTGTTTCTTTATCTCATTGCTTTCCTTCTCAAATTTGGAAGTTATGCATGCCATTTTCTATTCTTTTATTGGTTGTCCTCAAAAATTTAACATGCACCTTAAAGTCTAAAGTTAATCGATATCTTAACTACCTTTTTAATAATACAAGAACACTTTGATCAGACTGCTTTCTTTTTTTGAAGTAATTAAAAGCATATTTATTAGAGCTTTTAGTAACATCAGGAAATATAAGTCAAGGAAAATAATTAGGATGCAAAATTCAATGTATTATTTAGTCTTTTTTCTATTTCAGGAAAATATGAGAGTACAAATATTTTGGTTTCATTTTATATCTTTGCCTCTCCCTAGCAAGGGTTAGAGGTATGCCCCTCCCCTCCACAATGCTCACCGCATCCCTGAGATGTGGGTCTATCCTCCACCCCACCCCCCGAATCCCTGGTGAACACCACCACCTTTTGATCACAGTAATGTTAATCAGTCAGTACCACTTTGATGGCGAGTACATGTGGAGCCCATTCTTCCGATCTCATGTCACCTCACTTCGGATAATGGGCTCAAGCTCAATCCAGGATAATATAAGCGGTGCTAGATCACTATCATGTCTTATAAATGAGTAATATTCCATTGTATACATATACCAAATTTTAATAATCCACTCATGAATTGATGGGCACTTGGGTTGTTTCTACATCCTTGCAATAGTGAATTGTGCTACCATAAACATTCGGGTGTGGATGTCTTTATTATAAAATGCCTTATGCTCTTTTGGGTAGATGCCTAATAATGCTATTGCTGGATCAAATGGTATTTCTATATTTAGCTCTTTGAGGTATCTCCAAATTCTTTTCCACAAAGATTGCACGCAGTCCCACCAGCAGTGTAAGAAGGTTCCTGTCTCTCCACATCCTCACCACCATTTGTTGTTTTAGGATTTTTTGATAGAGGCCAATCTCACTGGGGTTAGGTGATATTTCATTGTGGTTTTGATTTGCATTTCTCTAATGATTAGAGATGTTGAGCATTTTTTTTATATGTTTGCTGGCCATTATCCTGTCTTCTTTGGAAAAGTTTCTGTTCATTTCCGTTGCCCATTTCTTGATGGGGTTGTTTGATTTTTTTCTTGTTAATCCTTAAGAATCCTAGAAGAAGATGTTAGGAAGACACTTTCAGACATCAGCCGGCCCAGGCAAAGAATTCTTGAAGAAGACCTCCAAAGCAATCATCGCAGCAACAAAAATAAACAAATGGGATCTGATCAAATTAAAAAGCTTCTGCACAGCCAAGGAAACTATCATTAGAGCAAATAGACAACCTACAAAATGGGAGAAAATATTTGATCTCTACACTTCTGATAAATGTCTGATAACAAAAATCAGACTGCTATCTTTCAATTGACGCAATATTGTTGCTCGGAAATTTAGATGTTCTTTTTAACCCCATTAATTAGACATTGTTATTTTATATGGACAAATAACTGTACAGTTTACCAGTATCTTTGATCATTTTTTTCCTTCTTTCATCTCAGACCTTTCTTCTAGATTATTTTTTTCTTCCTAAAGAACAGCTTTTAGAAATTTCGTTACTGAAACTTTATGGGTGATAAACGCTCACCGCTTTTATTTATAAAATCAGAAAATCTGCTTAATTTGCTCTCATTCTTAAGAAATGAGGATAATTTTAAAATTTAAAAGATAACTTTTCTGGATACAGAATTATAGGCTGATATTTATTTTTTGCTTAACTATTTGAAGATGTAATAATTCACCATTTCTTGGCTTCCCTTGTTGCTGTTAATCTAATTGTTATTCTTTGGAAGTGCTCTAACTTTTCTCTCTTGCTGCTTGTAAAATCTTTTTTGTTTTGTTTTCAGTGCTCTGAAGTTTTACTACAATATGTCTAGGATTTATTTCATCTTATTAATTTGTTTGGTAGTACTGTACTTTCTATATCTGTGAATTTATCTCTTTTACCTATTTTATAAATTTTCAGCCATTATTTCTGTTGGCTCTTTTCTAACTCTATTCTTTTGAGATTTTGATTGAACATATGTTAGCCCTTTTCATTTCATCTTCCTCTTCTCTTAAATTCATTTACTACTGTCCATTTTCTTGTCTGTGTTACATTTTGAGTAATTCCAACTCTTCTATATTCCAGTATACTAGTTCTTTCTTCAGCTATGTCCAACATGCTATTTAATTCTGAATTAGTTTTTTCGTCAGATATTTAGTTTTAAAATCAAGCTTATTGAAGTATAACTCACATAAAAATAAAATGTACTCATAATGAGTCAATAGTTTGGTATAGTTCTGTGCAATGCGTACACTACACATTGGTCGTCCATTTTCTTATTGATGGCCATTTGAGTTGTTTCTAGATTTTTGGCTCTTCTGACCAAAGCAATTATGAACATTTTTGTACAAGTCTTTGTGTGGACATATGTTTTTATTACTCTTAGGGAAATACCTAGAAGTAGGATTTCCAGATTGTTTGATAAGTATATGTTTAACTTTAAAACAAAATGCCAAAGTCTTTGCTAATATACTTGTACATATTATTTAATAATTCCCATCAGAAATGTGTAAGAATTCCAGATGCTCTTTATCATCACCAGCATTTGGTGTGGTTAGTTTTTTTAAAAATTTTAATCATTTTAGAAGATACGTAGTCATATCTCATTGTGGTTTTAATTTATATTTTCCTAATGATTAATAGTGTTGAAGAATATTTTTATGTGTTTAATGGCTATTTCTTCCATATCTTCTTTGGTAAAGGGTCTTTTCAAATCCTTTGACTATTTTTTAAAATTTTATTTTATTGTGGTAAGAAAACCTAACATGAAATCTACCCTCTTAACAAATTTTTAAGTATACAATACATTATTGTTGACTATAGTTAACAAATATCATTTCCCCATTGTGTATTCTTGGCACCCTTATCAAAGATCAGTTGATTGTACATTGTCTTAGTCTCTTTTGTGTTGCTATAACAGAATACTTAAAGCTGGATAGTTTATAAAAGAGGTTTATTTGGCTAGTGATTCTGGTGGCTGAAAAGTTTAAGAACATGGTGCTGGCATCTGCTCAGCTTCTGGTGATGACCTCGTGCTGTAGAGAATGTGGCAGAGAAACAGAAGGGGAAACGGCCATACCAAAAGAGTAAAACACAAGAGACCACCTTACTTTATAACAATCCATTCTCGAGGTGACTAATCCAGTCCCACAAGAGCAAGAACTCACTCGCTGCCATAAGAAGGGTGAAGTCTCCATAATCTAAATGCATCCCTCTAGGTCTCACCTCTTATGGGTTCCATCTCATGAACCAGGCTTTCTGCCTCCATCCTCAGTGTTCTGTATAACAGATGGTTTGTTGTAGAAAAATAAGAGGGAGGAACTTGATTAACAAATGATTCTCCTCCTCCCTACTCCAGTTCTTCTCCACATACAGGCAAACCTATATCAGTTATGTCAATATATGTTCTCACAGCCCAGTGTTCTCCATCTAGAACCCACCTTAAAGACAGAGACTGCAGTAAATATTGTTTTGACACCCTTGGAACATGGATCAAGAACTGTAAAAACTCTGACTTCATTAGAAACAGGCAACCATAGTCTCATTGTCACACAAGACAATTCAACTCTTGGCAACTTGCCTAACATGCCAGAGAGATGCTCCTTTTTGTCCCAGAAGAAAAGATTTGGTTCTTTATAAACCATTCCTTAGATTATTTCTGAAAAGTCTATTTTAGTAGGGTTAGCACCTGATCTTTTATTCTCTCTCTTCCTTTGTGCATTTTCTTTCTCAGTATTTATTACTTCAAAACTCCTTGGGGACTGGGCCAACACCCACAATCAAAGGAATAATTATGTCTGAAGCAAAAATGAATGTTCACTCTAAGTTGGCTAAGTAGAATTTTTAATAGCCTCATGTCAGTTCAGGTCAGGTTTTCCCATTAGATAAACTTCAATCAAATCAACTTTTGCTGCCAAAGGAATAAGGATGAAACTGTTCCTAGCTTGTTTTAGATTTTGGAAATGCAGATAAGGGATTGAGGACCTGTAATAGACAGTAATAATAAAGATAGGAAAGTTTGAATCGAAGTCAAAGCATGCTATAAAACCTTGCCTTAGAAGAAGACTTTGGTAGAAAAATAACACCAAAGTGCCCAACATCAGAGGAAGTGTGACAGAGAAGTTTCAACTGAAATCGTTTTCTTAACCAATTGAAGTTGCACTATTTTACTTTTGCAAATTTGCAAAAACCATATGACTATGTGAACACATTGCTAAGGCCCCTCCCAGGGCCTTGATGGAAGTTTATACACGTGAGAGGCCCTGAAGTTGAGACTTCATTAGCTTCATGGTAAATCTGACTCTGGGTATAAGAGAACAAAACTTTTGAAGTAATGAGCCTGATCGTATCTGCGTCCTCCCCCCAGTAGCTACCCATAACCTTCAGTAAAAACTCTTTTATGAACTTCATATATTCATATAAAAGCAAGACCATAATATGCATATGGTTGTGCACTTCATTTTTCTCTACTCAAATTAAAATTATGTACATTTCCCAATTTTTAAATTCTTTTAACAGCTGCATAGAATTTTGTTACATGAATATATCATAATTTAACCTGTTATTTGATACACACTTAAGTTGTTTCCAATAACAATGCTATAATGGACATTTCTGTAAATATATTTGCACACTTATGTATTTCTGTTGGAGAAATACCTAGAGGAGATTGCTGTGGCAAAAATAATATATGTTTGAATTTTGATAGATTTCTCCAAATTGACCTCCTTAAAAGTTTGTATTAATAGTGTATAAATGTGTCACTTTCCTTGCTCCTGGCCCACACTGGGAATAATTATTCTAAGTCATTTTCGAGTCTGATATGGTATCTGTAATGATGCCTCATTGTTTCGATTTGCATTTCTTTTATCATGAAAGATACTGAGCATCTTTATGTTTATTAATAGCCATAATATCCATTAATAGCCTCTGTAATTGTCTGTTTTGTTCTTATGTTTTGTTTTGTTTATCTGTTGCCAATAGGAATATGGGGTACTCATAATCGTTACTGATTTGTAAAAGCCCTTATTATTGCTATTAGTATTTTCCTTTGTCCTATATTTTGCCAATATTCCCCCTAATTTGTCAGATACTGCTTGTCTGGTTTCAGACAAAGCTAGTTACAAGGTTTGACTCTACCACTCTAGCTGTGAAGCAATTTAAGACTTAACTTAGTTTTTACATATGCTAAAAGAGGACAATATCAGTGTGATAATTACTTTTATGTGTCAGCTGGACTGGGCCATGGAGTTCCCAGATATTTGGTCAAACATTCTTCTGTGTGTATCTGTGAGAATGATTCTGGATGAGATTAACATTTAAATTCATAGGCTGAGTAAAGCAGATTACCCTCCCTTCACCCCAACAATTGAAGATCTGAATAGAATAAAAAGATTGAGTAAGAGGAAACTCCTGCTGTCTGACTTCTTGAGCTGGGACATTAGTCTTTTCCAGCCTTTAGATGCGAACTGAAGCATCAGCTCTTCTTGGATCTTGAGCTGCTGGACTTGAGCTTACACCATGGGCTCTCCTATTTCTTGAGTCTTCAGATTCAGGCTGGAACTGCACGTTGGCTCTCGTGGGCCTCCAGCTTGCCAATTACACATCTTGGGATTCCTCAGCATCTAGAATTGTAAGAGGTAATTCCTTATAATAAATATCTGTGTGCTCTCTCTTTCTAAACATACACACACACACACACACACACACACACACACACACCTCTTGTGATTTGATCAGAACTCATTTAGTGGAGAAAAATTAACCTGAACACATGAGACTATTTTGTATCTATCTATTTATGTATCTATATATCTACCTCATATATATGCATATATTATTCATTTCAGCATATTATGTGGGCACAAATGTTTAGGTTATGTATGTTGCCCTTGCCCCCCACCCCAAGTCAGAGCTTCCGGAGTGTCCATCCCCCAGATGGTGTGCATCACACTCGTTATATATGTATATACCCATCCCCTCCTCCCCCTCCCATCTGCCCAACGCATGATAAATGTTATTCCTCTATGTCCACTTAGGTGTTGATCAGTGAAACCAATTTGCTGATGAGTACATGTGGTGCTTACTTTTCCATTCTTGGCATACTTCACTTAGTAGAATGGGCTCCAGCTCTACCCAGGAAAATACAAGAGGTGCCGTATCACCATTGCTTCTTATAGCTGAATAGTACTCCATGGTATACATATACCACATTTTATTAATCCACTCATGTATTGATGGGCACTTGGATTGTTTCCACATCTTTGCAATTGTGAATTGTGCTGCTATAAACATTTGAGTGCAGATGTCTTTTTTATAGAATATCTTTTGTTCTTTTGGGTAGATGCCCAGTAATGGGATTGCTGGATCAAATGGTAGATCTAGTTGTATCTCTTTAAGGTATCTCCATATTGCTTTTCACAGAGGTTGCACTAGTTTGCAGTCCCACTAGCAGCGTATGAGTGTTCCTATCTCTCCACGTCCAAGCCAACATTTATTGTTTTGGGACTTTTTGATAAAGGCCATTCTCACTGGAGATAAGTGATATCTCATTGTGGTTTTGAATTGCATTTCCCTGATGACTATCTGTCTATCATCTGTAGAGAAAGAGAGATCCCATTAGTTCTATTTCTCTGGAGAAACCTAACATAATCATATATATATATATAGTGTATATATATATATATAGTATATATATATACAATTTTTTTTTGGTAGACAGGTTCTCTCTCTGTTTCCCAGGCTAGAATGCAGTGGTGTCATCATAGCTCACTGCAACCTCAAACTCCTGGGCTCAAGCTATCCTCCTGACTCAGCTTCCCCAGTAGCTGGGACTACAGACACTCTACCACACCTGGCTAATTGTTTTATGTTTTATTTTTTTGTAGAGATGGGGTCTCACTCTTGCTCAGGCTGGTCTCCAGCTCCTGGCCTCAAGCGATCCTCTTTCTTCAGCCTCCCAGAGTGCTAGGATTACAGACATGAGCCACCATACCCGGCCCTTTTAGCTATACAACTTCTGGGAAGAAAGGAGTCAATATATGTGAAGATTTAGCTTAGCTCCTGTCACACAGTAAGTATTGAACAAAGTTAGGTAAAATTAATTTTATTTGAGTTATTATTCTGCCATTTATAAATTTTATATAGCCATACATTAATCTTTTCCTTTATGACTTAAGACATTTTTTCCTATTATTTGTCTAGTACTTCTAATTTTTGCATTTAAAAAGCTAAACTATCTGGAAAGTTCTTTTTATACATGTGTAACTTGAGATTTAATATTTTTCCCCAAATGATGAGCCAGTTGTCTCCAGGCTATTTATTGAATAATCTGTTTTTTTAGTGTTCTCTAAAAACACCATTGTCAAGAAAGTCTTGTAGGTCATTTCTGTTTTAAGGATTATAAATTGTGTTATCTGGGTACCAACATAGAAACATACTCCAAGTAAGCTGTTTAATGTTGCTTGTACTGACAATTTAGAGGGAAAGGAAACAGAGATGTGTTTCTATTTTTCTTGTTTACATACCTCCCTGTATAAAATATAAGCTGATAGATCTAACGGGTGTCCTAAAAGCCATTTAGTAGTTAAACATAATCCAGGCAAACAAAGGCAGAGGAAAGATATTGATTTTGTGTCATGCGCATGTAGGTGGACCATCTAAGCCTTAATTAATGCTCCCAGGGCACTTTTTGGAGTGATCAGGCAAGGCCATATTTAATGATGTGAGAAAACTCGTTTCTCAGAGGTCAATGGTGTGTGCTTAACCTTTAGGCTCTCGCGTGGCCGGCCGCGCCCCTGGTTTATGGAGTGGAGGCCAACATGATTGGGGATTTAGGGCAGTGATGACTTGATCTCTCTAACACTCACTGCTCTTATCCAGAAACGGTGAGCAAATCCGTCGTAGTGGCAGCCGCCCAGGCTTCTCTGAGTAGCCCGTGCCTGCCTCTCATTTCAGACTTTCCTCCTGAGGCAGATGGAGCACAGTCACCTTTGGAGAACAAGATTTGTAATGTGATCATGAGAAAAAAGCATGGTTTGTTTTAATTTAGCTTTTAACACCTTAAACAGCCTGCAAAAACAATCAAGCATAAAGTCTCGGCAACTCTTCTGTTTTTTTTTTTTTTTTTTCTCATTCGGCAAGTTTCCACTTTGTGCATTTGATGTTTTCCAAAGTTGTTTCAAAAAAATGCCAGTCCTCTGAGACTCTGCTGGAAAGCGAGGGAGGAGGGAGAGAGGGAGGAAAGCTAGCTGAGGTTAACCATATTTGGGGTGTAGGATACCTTCTTTGGAAACTTACAGAGCACATCAGCAATTGAAGCTCAGCTCCATCAGTGAAAAAAATGTGTTTTATTGAAAATTAATTTATTAAAAGGATTTGTTCTGTAAAATTTGGGTCCAGTCAAAAGGCTGCACTCAGTGATCCAGAAGGCCACATGTGGCCCCAAGGCTACAGATTTCTCACCCCTTTGTGTCCCCCAAGATTCATATGTTGAAATCCTAATCCCCCAGGTAATGGGCAGTAGGAGGGGCCTTTTGCTGGGGTGATTAGGTCATTAGTGAGGAGCCCCATGAATGGGATTATAAAAGAAGCCCAAAAGAGACCCATTGGCTCCTTACAGCATGTGAGGTGAGAGTAAGAAGACATTGGTCTAATAGGAAGTGGGCCCACACAGACACTGAATCTGCTAATGCCTTGATCTTGGACTTCCCAGCCTCTGGAGCTGTGAAAAATGCATTTCTGTTGTTTATAAGCCACCCAGTCTATGGTATTTTGATATAGCAGCCCAAATGGACTAAGAAACCAGGATTTTCAATTCATATTTTACCCCGCCCCCCCCACATCTACTTTTAAAATACAGATAACATTATTCTCTTATTTGATAAACACTGCCTTAGGTATGCTCCTTTAAATTTATGTGCAAAATACAACTTTGTCTGTTGAATTCTCTTTGCTATTAATTTCTTCCAAAAGAAGCCAAACAGTGATTACTTACAGAAGAAAAAAGATTGCCCATAAGACATGATCAAAATATCAGGGAAGATGTACAACTATTATGTATTCATAAGTTTTTTAAGAAATCAAATTTAACTTAATTATTTACAAAAATCTTGAAAATTAGGGGAGAATTCCACCTTCATATTAAAGCTGGTATTTCACCTTTATCTGTGAGCAGTTAATTCTGCCCTGTATATCTTTCAAAGAAGTTAGTCAAATAGAGGAATCATATCATTCTGGAGCAGACAGGAATATAACTGAGGCATCTAAATAGCTCCACGTTTCACAAAAGAGCAAACCAAGGCCTAGAAAGGCTAAAGATGTGGGCAGAAAGCCACAAGTTGATTTGTGTCAGCATCTAGATACTGACTCAGGTTTCCTACACTTCTCTCTGGTTCTCTTCTCCTCTTTAAGCTGGAGAATTCTGAGTTCCCAGCCCCATATCTATGCAGGAATATTCATTGGAAATGTCATGTTGAGAAACTTTCCCTGAAAATTGAGGAAAACGAGTCCCCCACCTTCATAGATTTTGCCAGACTGTGGTGAGACCTTCAGACCTTCCCAGGTTAGTCTTACCTGACAGAGTGGCCGATACGCAGGGGATGAGTTCATGGGTCAAAACAAACATCTGAAGACTGCAACTATTTCTGAGAAAAACAAAAGCTTTTTGACATTTAATGATCATATTGTTTTTCTCCTTTAATTTTTTGATGCCATGAATTATGTTGAGAGGCTTCATAATCCTGAATTATCCTTGTATTTCTGGAGTACACTCTGCTTGGTCATGGAGCATTGTTTGCATACACTGCCACATCCTTTTTGCTAATACTTATTTAAATTTTTGCATTTAAATTCCTGAATGAGATTGGGCTATATTTTTCTGTTTCTGGAGAATTTTTTTTATCAGATTTTGGTATTATGGCTGTATTGGAATCATAAAAGGAATTGTGGGCAATTTCTAACTTTTTATTATGGTTTGTAATATTTTGAATTATAAAAGAATTATCTGTTCCTTACAGATGAGATAGAACTCAGCTGTGAAACTCTTTAGTTCTGGTTCTTTTTTAAATGATAGATCTTCAATTATTTTGATAGTGTTTTCCATGATAAATGATCTATTCAAATTTTTCCCTGTCTTATAAATCAATTTATTTTACAAACTTTTTTAAAACAGCTTTATTGAGGTATAACTTACATGATACAAAATTGAAAATTCAATGACTTTTAGTACTGTGTGATTTTTTAGTGTACAATTCTATGACATTTAGTAATGTAGGTCAATTTTAGTTGGTCTTTTTTTATATTTTATTTTTTTAGAAAGCAACCATTTCCTCCAGGTTTTCATCTGCTTTCATAGAATGGCTCATAATATTTTCTTATAATTCTACATTTAAGGAAGTGTTGGCTTTTCAAATGAATATGCCAGTGTGACAGAAGAGAAAAGAGAAGGAAATGGAGATAATGCCAGAGGCAGTAAATGAATTCGTGAGAACACAAGTGATCAAAAGCATTGTGCAGTATGTAAGTCAGGAGATACAAAGCACAGTCATTTATTTTCCTGATTGGTAGGACTTGCTAACTACTAGGCTAGCTTTGGTGCTCTAAGTTCCCTGAACAAGAGTCAGAACTGAGGAGTTTCAGACCAAGAAGGCAGAGCCACAACATCTGGCATTTTCTGTTTCTTTGTGGTTTTTTGGTTGGCCTCTTCCTTCCAGAAAGAACGTTCATAATAACACTATGTGTTTTGCCACTTTATGTGGGGAAATTTCACAATGGGTGTGACCATATGTCAGGTATAATTTTTAACACTCAAAATCCACCAAACTGAAACCTCCCCATTAAAATCAAAGTTGTATATATAAAATGCTTAATACCACTATAATCTTTCATGTGGATATATTAGACAAAAAGTATGAGTTTATACCCTATTTTTAAAATCATGTTTATTAAAGTATAGTTTATGTACAGTAAAATCTACTCTTTTGAGTTGTATAGTTGAATGTATTTGTATAAATATCCTGGTATTGCATCACACTTAAGATACAGAATATTTCTATCTCCCCAAAATTTCCCCTGTGCCCTACTGCAGTCAATCTTCTCTCACAACTCCTAATTGCTGGCAATCACTGATCTGATTTTTGCCTCTATAGTTATGCCTTTTTAAGATTATTATAGAAATCGCATCTTTTAGTATATAACCTTTTATGTCTGGCATCTTTCAGTTAGCAATATTTCTAAGATTCATCCATGTTGCTGCATGTATCAATGTGTTCCTTTTCATTACTGAATACTATTCCATTGCATGGATATACCACCATTCATTTATCCATTTATCCTTTAATAGATATTTGAGGGGCTTCCAGTTTGTGGCAATTCTGCACAAAGTTGCTATAAACATTAGCATGCAGGTTTCTGTGTAAATATATGTTTACCTTTCTCATGAATAAATGCCAAGGAGTGGGATTACTGGGTTGTATGGTAAATGTATATTTAACCATATAAGAAACTGCCAGCAAGTTTTCCAAAGTGACCGTTCCATTTTGCATTCCCACCAGTAATGAAAGAGAATTTGAACTGCCTCACCTCTTCACCAATCCTTTGTATTTTCAGACTTTTTAATGCTTAGCTGTTCTGGTGTGTATGTAGTGGTATATTGTGTTTTAATTTGTATTTTCTAATGATATATGTGTTTATTTGTCTTCACATCTCTTCATTGGTGAAGTCTGTTCAAATTTTTCCTTATTGAAAATATTAGAACTTTTTTTTTATTATTGAATTGTTAGAGTTTTTTAGATATTCTGGATACAACTCTCTTATCAGAAATTTGTTTTGCAAATATTTTCCCAGTCTATAGCTTGTCATTTTCATAACTTAGTCTTCAGAAGAGCAAAAGTTTTAGATTTTGATAAAGTCTAATTTATTAATTTCTTCTTTTATAGTTTGTGCTTTTTGTGTTATAACTAAGAAATCTTTACCTAACATAAGGTCATATGTTTCTTCTAGAAGTTATATAGTTTTTTCTTGTTGTTGTTGTTGTTTTGAGACAGAGTCTCACTCTGTTGCCCGGGCTAGAGTGCCGTGGTGTCAGCCTAGCTCACAACAACCTCAGACTCCTGGGCTCAAGCCATCCTCCTGCCTCAGCTTCCTGAGTAGCTGGGATTACAGGCATGCACCACCATGCCTGGCTAATTTTTTCTATATATTTTTAGCTGGCCAATTAATTTCTTTATATTTTTAGTAGAGACAGGGTCTTGCTCTTGCTCAGGCTGGTTTTAAACTCCTGACCTTGAGCGATCCTCCTGCTTCGGCCTCCCAGAGTGCTAGGATTACAGGCAAGAGCCACCGTGCCTGGTCTAGAAGTTATAT
>VSMD01140546.1:0-14780 GCA_008750895.1 Mirza zaza
GCCCCCATGTGCATCTGTTGTCTTCATTACAGGAGATGGAAGGTGCTGAAGGAACAGCCCCCATGTCCTGGTCCTGGTCGCAGACATGACTCGTGCTAACTCCGAATCTATAAGCCACAGATGGAGGGGATAAAATGAGGTGGCATATTGTTTCTTGGCCAAATAATTTATTCAAGAAGTTTCCCTAGCAGTGGGCTTCCAATGATCAAAACAGAGGCTACAAAATTGTGGTGGAAAAGGTGGTAGGTAGATAAGCGAGTTGATGAATGGATGGATAGATGGATGGATGAATGAATGGATGAATGGGTGAATGGATGGATAAATGGGTGTGTGGATGGATAAATGGATGGGTGAATGAGTGAATGGGTAGATGGGTGGATGGAAGAATGGATAGATGGATAGAAAAGTGGATGAATGAGTGGGTGGATGGATGGGTAGATAGATGATGAATGGATAAATGAATGAGTCAATGGGTGAATAGGTGGATGGATGGAGAGATGAATGGATGGATGGTTAGACAGATGGATGTGTGGATGGATGGGTGGATGGGTGAATTGATAGTTAGATAAGAGGGTAATAGATAAATATAGCAATGGATAATTGAAAGGTAGACTAGAGGCATGGATGGAGGGTATGTTTGCTGGGTGGACATGTAGTGGATGCTTGCTGAGTGAATAGATGTGGTTAGGTGATGGTGCATGGATGGATATGTGGTGAATGGGTGGATGAACAGACAAAAAGTAAGACTGGATTAGTAGGTGGTTAGGCAGCTAAGTGGATTGGAATGAACAGCAGGATGGATTAATGATTGGTTGTGGCAAATAGGTGGATAAATACATGGATGGACTGATGAATAGGTGCATGAGTAGTTAGATTTAAAAGTGTATGGAAGAACAAGTGGACGGCATGAATAGGCAGGTGGACAAAAGGATGGAAGAAGGGCAAAGGAGGAAGGAAAGAAGGATAGATGAAGGAAGGAAGGAGAGAGGAAGGAAGGAGGGAGGAAGGAAGGAATGAGGAAGTTTGGCTCAATGGATAGGATGAAGGAAATTTGGATATGAGGATAGATGGGTGTGTCACTAGATGAGAGGGCAGATGAATGTTATGAGACAGACAGATGAATCTAGATGACTATGGACTACAGAAGAGCTGGTGGTAAGTGGGTGGACGGATATGTACAAGACAGCACAGATGCATGGCTGAGAAGATCCTCAGGTGAGTGGACAGTTGGATAGGTTTACGAATGGATGGCATATGGGTGGAGGGAGGGGTAGATGGACGGAATAGATATGAGGATGAGGATGGTTGGTAGATGTATGAATGGGTAGGTGGATGGATGGATGGATGGGCAGATGGCTGGATGGGTGTATGGATGGAGGGCTGGGTGGTTGGATGGATGGATGGATGGGCAGATGGCTGGATGGGTGTATGGATGGAGGGCTGGGTGGGATGATGAATGGATGGATGGATGGGCAGATGGCTAGATGAGTGTATGGATGGAGGGCTGGGTGGTTGGATGGATGGATGGATGGGCAGATGGCTGGATGAGTGTATGGATGGAGGGCTGGGTGGAGGGAGGGAGAAGTGGGCAGATGGGTGAGTGTTAGGGGAATTCGTAGCTACGAAGGGGAGTGCAGACACAGGCGTGGGTAGGTGGATAGGTGAGGGGTAGATAGACTCTCCATGTTGGACGGAGGAAAGAATGGACCCTCGAATGGCACTTTCTTCGGCTGAAGGGTGGTCACTCTGAGTTACAAAGCGCGGCTGCCAAGGCAGCCTCCACCCTGTGCGTCTGTGGTTCCACGCTGTGCCTCCCAGGGCCACACAGCAGAGTGGCCTCTCAGTCCCCAAATAAGGTGGACGAAGTCTGCCCTGGCAGGCCCAGGGAGCAGGAAGTCCGGGTGGGGTGGGAGGCCCTGCTCCCGGAGCTGAAGTCAGTTCCTTCTTTTCTAAACAATGGGGCCTGGCCTGACCCGTGCCGCGCCTCCACCCTGCTCCACCCAAGCCCCCTCCGCTCCTGGTGGGCCCGCGAGGCGTGGCTGCGGAGGAGCCGCCATCCCCCCGGCCCATGCCCAGGGTGCCACTCTGGTTTCTTGCCTTTGTCCTTCTTCTTGGGGTCCCTAATGGAAGGCCCCGCACCCCTTTCCCCTCCCTGTCCTTCCCCGCCCTGGCCACCCCCCCCCCAGCAGCCGTTCTGGCAGGAGGAAAGGCGGGCGGGGTGCAGTGGGTCCAGGCCGGCTCCACCCAGACGCCAGAGGAGGGCAGAGGGTGGAAGGGGAAACTGAGTCAGCACCCTGCCAGGGCACCGACAGTGGCTCCCGGGGTTGAATGGCCAAGTTGGGCCTTTCTCAGGCCTGAGCCAGGGCCCCACCCCTGCTGCCCAGGCCACCCCAAATGCAGAGCCGGTTCCCGTGTACTGGACGCCGGGCTGAGACGGCATTCCCAGGGCCTGCTGTGGTCCTGCCTGGCCTCCACCTGCTGTCCCCACCTCGGCAGGAGGGACCCCCCCAAAGCTGCCCCCTGGGATGGCAGGACAAGCTGGAAACCAGAGACGCGCCCCGCCCCCCCCCCAGCCCCTGCCTAGGCTAGAGGCAGCCAGAGTGTCCCGTGTCCTCCCAGCTTCCTGGACACTACGGGTGGCCTGGGGCTCGCCCCCCCCAGAGGCCTCCCGGGGCCCACAGAGCCTTTCCCACCCAGAAGTGAGGGGCCCCGCCCCGAGGACAGGGCGCACGCCCGAGGAAACATGCGACAGTGAGGCCGGTCCTGCACCCACCTGCCTGCCCCTCACTGTCCTCAGGAGACAATCTGCCGTGACAGTGACAGTGACAGTGGCTGTCCCTTCCTCACACCCCTCCATGGCCAGGTGCCAGCAGCGTGTCCCGCGGGCACCGCTTCCTGAGGTTGTCGGGACCGTCCCTGTCCCCATGGTTCAGACAGAGAAACTGAGGCTCAGTTTCTGGTGAGTGACGTTCCCTCAGACACACACTTGACCGGGGGGAGCCGGGAACTCCAGCCTGGGTGGGCCTGACTCCAGCTGGCGGACACAGCCAAGCCGCAGTCTGCATGCGGGGGTGGGGGGGCCCTGCCCACACCCCCCAGGAGAGAGGACCCCGGCTGAGTCTGGACCTCAGCAGCGTGGGGTCAGGACGAGGCAGAGGGAGGAGCCCAAGGACTCCTGTCCAGAGCCGGGCGCGGTGGTTCACGCCTGTCATCCCAGCATTCTGGGAGGCCGAGGCGGGAGGATCGTTTGAGCTCAGGAGTTGGAGACCAGCCTGAGCAAGAGCGAAACCCTGTCTCTACTAAAAAAAAATAGAAAGAAATTAGCTGGACAACTAAAAATATATATATATTAAAAAAAATTAGCCGGGCTTTGTGGTGTATACCTGTGGTCCCAGCTACTCGGGAGGCTGAGGCAGGAGGATTGCTTGAGCCCAGGAGTTTGAGGTTGCTGTGAGCTAGGCTGACGCCACGGCACTCTAGCCCGGGCAACAGAGTGAAAGGCCTCCAGCCCAGAGCCGGTCGGAGGGGCTCACAGTGGGGACTGCCACCCGCTGAGCCCCGGGCAGCCTCTTAGCCTGCTGCCGCCACCCGGCAAATGCCACGGAGGTGGCACAGC
This sequence comes from Mirza zaza, assembly GCA_008750895.1. Taxonomy (NCBI): domain Eukaryota; kingdom Metazoa; phylum Chordata; class Mammalia; order Primates; family Cheirogaleidae; genus Mirza; species Mirza zaza. Next base: position 3,617 of record VSMD01140546.1, read on the forward strand.
AGACCCCGGCCCCAGGCACAGCCAGAGCCGGCACTTCCTGGCTCTCCCCAACCATTGCTGAATGAATGAATGAGTGAACAAGTGATGGATGAACAGATGAAAAGCATGCACACATACGGACCTGGAGCACCCCTCTCTCCCTCCTGTGCCCACGTGTACTGAGACGCACACACACACACACACATGCGTGCACACACACAGACACACACGCATGCACACACAGACACACGCGTGCACACATGCGCACAGACACACACATGCACACATGTGTACACATGCACAGACACACGTGTGCACACAACTCACAGACACACACGTGCACATACACACACAGACATGCACGTGCAACAGGCCTCCTCAGTCAAGCCCAGCAGATTCCTGCCCTACCCAGGCCTCCAGTGGCCCAGCACACCCTCTGCTGTGGCCCTGCCCAGCCCGGGGCCCCTGACGGGCGTGCCAGGACCACTGGGCCGCCCAGAAGTCGCTGGCTCTGCCGCTCGCAGCAGGAGCCACGCCGCCGGCACAGGCCCCACGGCTAATCTCTGATCCTGACAACCTCCAGGCGAAGGCAGCCAAGGGGGGCCGGAGCGGCCTACAGGGTGGCCCAGGAGGGGCCGAAGCAGCCCTACTCCCGGTGCCAACGCCCCCCAGGCCAGGATGCAGGGACAGCCCGGGCACGGGGGTGGCCGGGCCCCTGGCAGGAGGGTCTCGGTGCCCGCTGGGCTTCTCCGCAGCCGTCTTGTGGCTGTAGGCCCGGCCGTTGCTAGGATTAGGGCTCGGATTAGCCCACTGCGTTTCCAGAGTGTCCCGGGCACCAGCGCTATAGAAACCTGGCCGGAAGGGCGGCGGGCTCTTCCCTGCAGCCCGGCCCGAGCGGGGCCCTGGCCCGAGCCCCCACCCCTAGCCCTGTGGGGCCCTCTGCCACAGAGCTCCCTGCCAGCCAAGTTCTGGGTTTCTAGAATCAGCTGTTTTCCAGACCCTGAAATGGAAACGGACGACCGGATCATGCTGTGCCTGAGCGGAAGAGAGGAGCGCTGTTCCCTCCCCTCCCACGTGCTCCTTAATGCAGAAACCATCAGTGCGCCTCGTCCTGTCTCCCGGGCCCTGCTGGACTGTCCCTCCCCAGGCCCAGCCACAGTGCCGTCCACTCCGACCTCTCTGTTCCTTGCTGCCCCATGCCCCGTCTCCCTCTGCCCTGCAGCACGGCCCGGCCAGGGGTCTGGGGCCTGGGCCAGGCCTCACTCGGGCGGCAGCCGGGGTGTGGGCCGTCGGGGTGGGGGCTCGGTGTAGCCGCCTGCGAGGCCAGCCCGAGGGAGGCGCCGGCCGCCTGGGAGGGCATAGCCAGCAGCCAGGACCTGACCCCAGCCCAGGCTGTGCTGAGCTCCCGGCCAGGTCCTCCCAGCAGCACAGCCTGGGCTGGCGCTGTCTGTTGCTGCCCTTTCCCGATGTCCCCAGCTGTCTTGGACCTGAGCACTGGCCCTGAGCTCCACCTGCGCCTTTCTGCCTGCTCCTCCCCAGGCGGAGAGTCCGTCCTTCCAGGTGGTCAGTGCAAAGCTGCAGGACCCAGGCACGTGCCTCGACTTCCCCCGGCGTCGGCCCCGGTCCTGGCAGTCTGTTCAGCCAGCAGCCACAGGGTACTTTAACACCTAAGTCAGGGACCCCCCGGCAGCCCCATCTCACTCAGAGAAAAAGCCACATCCTTCTCAGGGCTCCCAGGAGCCTTCCCGGACTGGCCCCTCGGCCCCTCGGATGTGTTTCCAAGCCACCCTGACTGCTTAGCTGCCTCCCGCACGCCCCGAGAGGCGGCTCACCGCCATGCGGGGCTTGCACCTGCTGCCCCTGCCTGAGACACTCCCTGCAGGTGCCCACGCAGCACGTGGCAGGGGACGGAAAGATGTGGTGGGTGGGTGGGCGGGTGGATGGGTGGGTGGATGGGTGGGTGGGCAGATGTGTGGGTGGGTGGGTGGATACATGGATGGATGGATAGTAGATGGGTGGATGGATGAATGGATGGAGGGGTGGATGGACAAATGCTTGCACGGATGGAGGGAGGGATGGATGGATGAATATGTGAACAGATGGTTGGGTAGATGGATGCATGGACAGGCAGATGGTGGATAGAGGACTGCATCAATGGGTGGATGAGTGAATGGATAGATGGGTGGGTGGATGGATGGGTGGATGAATGAATGGATGAGTAGATGGTGGATGGATGCATGATTACATAGACAGGTGAGTGGGTGGATAGATGGAGGGAGGAAGGGAAGGAGGCAGGGATGGATGGGCGGGTGGATGGTGGGTGGGTGGAAGGATAGATGGATGCATGGATGGAAGGATGGATGGATGGATGGGTGGGTGGATGGGTGGGTGGATGGATGGAAGGATGGATGGGTGTGTGGAGGGATGGGTGGATGGAGGGTTGGATGGGTAGATGGGTGGATAGATGGGTGGATGGATGGGTGGAGGGATGGGTGTATGGATGAAGGGATGGATGGATGGGTGGGTGGATGGATGAAGGGGTGGGTGGATGGATGGATGGATAGACGAAGGGATGGGTGGATGGATGAGTGGGTGGATGGATGAAGGGATGGGTGGAGGGATGAAGGGATGGATGGATGGATGGATGGATGGATGGATGGATGAAGGGATGGATGGATGGATGGATGGATGGAGGGATGGATGGGTGAATGGGTGGATGGATGGATGGATGAAGGGATGGATGGGATGGATGGAGGGATGGATGGGTGAATTGGTGGATGGATGGATGGATGGATGCATGTATGGATGGGTGGATGGATGGTGGGTGGATGCCATTTCCCTGGATGCCAGCCAAGAAGTACAGCCAAGCGGAAGGCCCAGGTGGACAGGTGGCCCCAGGTGTTGAAAGGGACAGCACAGAGGTGCCCAGCAAGACAGTGGAGGTGCCAGTTGCCAGAGTATCAACTCTTCTGCTCTCCCTGGCTCTTCAGTGCCTCCTCTGGGCAGTCACCTCTCTGAGCAGCCTCAGGTTGCCCTGATGCCCCCAGGGACCCAGGCCAAACCCAAGTCCCTCCACCGTCACCGTGGTCTTCCCTGTTCGGTCATTGGCTGTGGGCCTCTGTCACGCCCCACCGCCACCACTGTGTGTCTGGGAGGTGCACAGACAGGACAGGCTTGCCCGGCATGCAGCTGGGGAGACTCCAGGCCAGGCCAGGGCTCCTGAGCCTGGGTCCCCACCACTCGCGTGTCCCGCTCTCTGCCCCAAACTCCGTCCTCACAAGTCTTCCTCACACCAGCCTCTCCCCCTCTGGCCCCGTTGTGTCTATTTCACACCTGCCGGAGACTATGTCAAGTTATCTACCGCTGCAAACATCACCCCAAAACTTAAAACAACACAGACGTTTTTTCGAGACAGGGTCCCACTCTGTCACCTGGGCAAGAGTGCCATGGTGTCATCACAGCTCACTGCAGCCTCCAACTCCTGGCGATCCTGCCTCTGGTGATCCTCCTGCCTCAGCATCCCAGAGTGCTGGGATTATCACAGGCATGAGCCACCACCGCACCCGGCCTAAAACAGTAAAGCCTTCCAGCGATGACCATTTGTCATCTCGGTGTGTGAGGGTCAGGAAGGCAGGAGCCGCTCGGCCGCGTGGCCCTGGCTCAGGTCTCCGTGGCGGCCGGGGCCACAGAGGGAGGCCGGGGTCCCTCCCACCCGGGCGTCTGCACAGGGCTGCCTGGGTGTGCGCACGGCACGGGGAGTGAGGGCAGAGAGAGCGTGGGGAGGAGGGTGCTGTCCTGTTGCTTACTACCTGGCCTCAGAAACGGCACGTGGTCACCCCCACGGTGGGCTGCACGGCCCAGCCCTGCTTACGTGGCAGGGGCTGCACTGGGGGTGCATTGGGGTCTCAGAGGCCGCCTGCCACGCCCTGGGCCCATGTGCCCTCTGCCCCCACTAACGGCCATACCTGGGGGGCCACCCATCCTCTTGCAGCTCCTTCCCACACAGGTGACTGGACACCTCCGGGCCCTTCCCTGCCCAGCCCCCTGGCGCCCCCCAATCCCCTGCACCCTCCCTTCCTGCTGTACCTCCCACCCACACCCCCATCCCAGCCTCCACTGCCCCCCTTCTCACTCCCGACTCCACTCCTGGAAGTGGGCTCGGCTCTCTCCCGCCCTGGGGTCACGCTGCGCCCGAGTGCGGGGGCTGCGAGTGTTTCTGGGGCAGCCCCGACGCTGGACAGCAGAGAGGCCCCCGTTTCCCCCTGCCGAACCCCCCAGCCCCTTGACTTCACAGACTCTCCAGCCACAGGGTGGCAAGAGCCAGGGGTGCAGGAGGCGTCTGGAAGCCCCGGGGGGGGGGGCACTCCAGGGCCCCTGAGCCGCTGCTCCCCCAACCCTGACCTGGGCCAGGAGGACACCCCCTGGAGGCTTCCAGGACCTCGGCCGGGCTGCGAGGCCTCTGAGGGAAGAACCCTGCGGTGAGGAGGGTGCCGAGGGTGTCCCCACCCCTCCTCTCCTGGGAGAGGGAGAAGGGGGAGGGAGGAAGGAGGAAGGAAGCCGACTCACGGGCTGACCTGGAAGCCAGGTGGCCCAGCAGGACCTCAGACCTGCAGACCTCTCTGGGGGCACCTCAGGGTCCTCCCCTTCCCAGGCCTCCTCCTGGGGGTGCAGGCGGCTCGCCCGGGCTCTGCTCCAGGCGGAGGGCCCGGGCGGGCTCCTCCCGGCCTCCCCCCTCAGTGGCAGTGCCCAGGCCCGGCCCCACAGGGTGAGGCCCCGAGACCCGCTGCCCTCTCTGAGCTCCGGCCCCGAGCGGAGAGCTTCACGGTGACGCCTGCCATTCGGGCAACGTCACAGGGCCCTGGGCCCAGAGCACGCGGGGTCACCTTTTTTTTTTTTTATTAAAAAGCAAAACCTAAACCGAGAAAACAAAGCGATTAAGTTTCCTCTCCGAGCAGCAGGCCCTGGAAGGACGGGCCTGCCGCCGTCCCACTGGGCTCTCCGACCCTCAGCCACCCGCAGGAAAACAACCCGGCTCTCTCGACACAAACAGGAAGCAGCTGGTTTTCCCTAAACGCGAGGAAGGGCTGGGGTCTGCGGCGGGCAGGCGGCCGGGAAGGTGGCCCTGGGGCCGGGCAGGCAGCTGGGTGGGCCGGCCCAGTGCTCAGTCCTCAGGGGAGCGGCCAGGCGGGACCCCCGGGGCCCTGGGGCACCCAAGGAGGAGGAGGGCTCCCACCACTTGGCCTCCACCACCGGGGCCAGTTGCTCTGCCCGGGCTTCTGGGACCAGCGAGGGCGCAGCGACGTCAGCCGGGCTCCCAGAGGGGAGCCTGAGCCTGCCGGAGCCCCAGGGTCTGTGGGAAGCCCGCCCCTCTCCCACTCCACTGCCGGAACCCAGTCTGGTCCTGGAGGGGCTGGTTCCCGCCAGCCCTGGGTCCCCGGCAGGGGCTCTTTTTGCAAACGCTGCAACTGAGACCTGGGAATGGGCCGGGGCGGGCAGGAGGCTCAGAGACGATCTCCGGGCAGAGTATACAGTCTCGAGAGACCTGGCCCGGCTGCAGGGCGCTGCCCCCGGAAGGCCCCAGCCACCCGGTTTGAGGGGACAGGGGCAGTTCCAGGAGCTGGAGGCCACCGCCCACCTCATGCAGCGTGAGCTCCCTCTCGGTGGGCGCGTGCAGAGAGGGCTCTGCATGGGCCACTGTGGGTCCCCACTGCCTCTCTTGAAGCCCAGGCTCTGCTCCAGGAGGAGGGCCCGGGCAGGCGCCTCCTGGCCTGGGAGACAGGGCCTGGGGTCCCCCTTAGTGGGGACGGCATGCAAGACAGTGGCACCTTGCTCCCCGCTGGACACCTGGCGGGGCACAGAAGTGTCTGTCACACGTCAGCTGTGAATACAAAGCCAAAGAGAAGCAAGGCTGCGTGATGCCAGTTAAAACGCAGGTGTCCGGTTCAGGGTGGGCCGTTGGGGGCGAGGGCTCTCTGTGCACCAGGTCCAGAGAGTAAAGTGTCTTAAAGGCAGGCCTACCTAAGAGGGGCAAGTTTTAAACAAATGTTCTGGGCCAGGTGTGGTGGCTCACGCCTGTCATCCTAGCACTCTGGGAGGCCGAGGTGGGAGGATCGCTCAAGGTCAGGAGTTCGAAACCAGCCTGAGCAAGAGCGAGACCCCCGTCTCTACTAAAAAAAATAGAAAGAAATTAATTGGCCAACTAAAAATATATAGAAAAAATCAGCCAGACATGGTGGCGCATGCCTGTAGTCCCAGCTACTCAGGAGGCTGAGGCAGAAGGATCGCTTGAGCCCAGGAGTTTGAGGTTGCTGTGAGCTGGGCTGACGTCACGGCACTCACTCTAGCCTGGGCAACAGAGCGAGACTCTGTCTCAAAAAAAAAAAAAAAAAACAAAACAAAAGTTCTGAAACAGAAGGAGTTTACAAAAGTGACGGGTTAGAACACGTTACAGAGCACCCACCATTAAAACCTCGCGGCGCTCACCCCCACGGAGACCCTTCCGCAAAGAGGGACAGAGGAAGTCCGGAAACAGACCGGCCAGGAGACCTGTACGGAGGACGCTAAAACTACAGAGGAAAAGCACACTGCACATCTAAAACAGCGACGTAGGATCCAAGGAGCCCCGCAAACAAAGGAACTCACTTACAAATAAATCATCTCCAGATCACATGTCAGTAACTTGAAGTCTGATTAGGGCGGAAACTCACGTCCACACGAAACCCTGCACACACACGCTGACAGCAGCTGTGCTTGTGACCGGCAAAACTCGCGTGGCCGGGATGCCTCGACCCGCAGCTGGTGCGCGGCGGGCAGACCACGAATGTCGCCCTTCCATGCGTAGGCGGCGTCACCGGCTGCAGAGTCTCGGGTTGTGAAGACTCAGTAGTCGAGGCTGGTCTGGAGAGGCCAGGCGCCGTGGGATTCCAACTCCAGGTAAAAGGGTCGGTGGCCGCGGGGGTGGGCGAGGCGGGGGTAGGGGGGAAAGGTGGAGCACAGAGGACTGTCAGGGCAGTGACGCTGTCCTTCATGGCACTGCGTGGTCCTCACGGCTCGGCCACGCCCAGGGGCCCGGCCACGCGGAGGGAGCCGGACGTGAGCCATGGCGTGCGGTGCCGGCGGGGTCGGGGCTCGTGCGGCAGCCGTGACTCGAGGCCCAGGGTGGCAGGATGTCAGTTTCAGGGCGGGGGACGCCATGGGGTGTGTAGGTGTGGACTCTGCGTGGTTTCTCCATACGCCTGTCGCTCTGGGGCTTGCCCGACGGCGGCCGTCTGTCCCTCCTTCCACGCCGTGGCCACCGGCCCCCTGTGGCACGAGCAGGCTGGAGCCAGGCGTTTACACGGCCCAGGTCGTGCGAGCACACGCGGTCCCTTTTACGAGCATGGAAACCGAGGCGCAGAAAAGCCGGGCGGCAGACACGCCAGGATCTGAAACAGCCGGGACTCCTGGCCCTCTGCCCCCCACGGGCTGAGCCTCTGGACCCCCTCGGGGCCCCCCCGTTCTCCAACATCCGGGACTCGGGACCCCCCAGTCCCTACGAGTCACCGAGGACCCCACGGGAGCTTCCGTGGCTGCAGGTCCTGCTTGTTGGTGCTCCTCGTCTTTGAAGTCACGAGGAAGACATTCAAAACTTTTTTTTTGATATTTAAATTTTTAGGAATTAAAAACATAAGGTAAATGAATTGATTTGAGCATCACAACGGCGATAATAAACTCACTACATAGCGACGTAAGGTATCTCGTATGAAGGATAACCAGGCTTTTCAACGGAAAACAAAGTCAGGGTGAAGAGAGGCTCTGCTTGCTTTGCAAATCCCTGTGGCTGGAAGACGGCGGGTGCCCGCCGGGGCTGCCCTGGTTATGACACGTGGGAACACGCTTACGAACACGTGTGTTTGGGAAGCCAGGGGGGTGTAATGGCCTTCTTGTATGTTTATGGGTTTCCTTTTTTTTTTTTTTTCTTTTTTGAGATGGGCTAGAGTGCCGTGGCGTCAGCCTAGCTCACAGCAACCTCCAACTCCTGGGCTCAAGCGATCCTCAGGCCTCAGCCTCCTCCCGAGTAGCTGGGACTACAGGCATGCGCCACACATGCCTGGCTCATTTTTTCTCTATGTATTTTTAGTTGGCCAATTAATTTATTTTTATTTTTAGTAGAGACAGGGTCTCGCTCTTGCTCAGGCTGGTCTCCAACTCCTGACCTTGAGCCATCCTCCCGCCTCGGCCTCCCAAAGTGCTAGGATTACAGGCGTGAGCCGCCGCGCCTGGCCATGGGTTTCCTTGCTGATACTACCCCAAAACTCGACAGTGGTGATTTCCCGATGCTCAGCTGTGATGCGGAGTCTGAAACCAACCGTGAACTTTCCAGCCTCGGACGTTAAAATCCACCTCTCTGGGAAACTGCAGAGACGGGATGACCGAAAGCCCCAGGGACCCTGGAACAGAGAGGACAGGAACCGAAACATCGGTGGCATGCTGAGGAGGCCTGGGGCTGAGTTAACAGTCACAGACCAAAGTCACTTTCTTAGCGGCCACTAAGATGTCAGCAGCAGAGAATGGCCAAGGGAGAGGATTCCGGAGCCCTCCGCACAATCTTCGCCACTTATCCGCAAACCTAAAATTATCCCGAATTAAAAAGTTTATTTGGGTGGGGGACCCCGCCGATCCATCCTGCACTTTGAAAGCGTCTTTCTGTACGCGTGCGTCCGAAATGCCTGGTGCGGAGCCTTCGCAAAAACGGAGCGGCAGTCACGCAGACCTGACGGTGGCATGGAGCCCACGCTGTCCACACGGAAAACCCACGTCCCTCCCTACCCACCGAGCTCTTCAGAAAGGGGCCGGAACACTGTCCGCCTCGGTGGCAGGTGCGACCTCCCCAAACTCTGATCTTCCCACGTGGAAGCTCCAACGTGGCCACCCACACCAAAATGCTCCAGCGGCAACTGGATTGTTTCATCCTTCTCTGAGCAAACAACCGGTCGGTCAGTCACCTGTTCGGTAAAAACGGCTCTCGGGGCCAGGTGAGCTTGCAACCGAAGCCACCACGTGGTGGCCTTCCCGGGCACGGCCACCCCGGCACCGCAGGAGGGCTTTGTGTGCACCTCCGGGCCCCTCCCACGGAATATTAAAAGGACACACTCCAGGGCGGAGATTTAATGGAATTAATAAAGTTCACTGCTTCATCGGGGACATTCTTAAGTGAAGCTGGCAGCCGGCCAAGGTCCCACGCGCTGGCTTCCACCCAGCCCCGCCTGTGCCCGAAACGCAGCCCCGCCAAGCCCTTGGTGCCCCAGCGCCCCGGCCGACCGGCCCTTCCCTGCGTCCTGCGCCACCGCAGCCTCCGCCTGGCCGGATTATCCCAGAGCCTCCGCTTCCAAGCCCTCCCTGCCCAGCCCAGCCCAGGGAGCCCGTCTGCCTCCTGCACCTCCCTCCGGCCCATCCTCTGCCACCCGTAAGTCCCAGGGCTCCCCGACAACCCAGGGCGTGACCCTCGGGGGCAGCCCCCGCCCCGCCCCACGCGGGGTCTCCGGTCTGGCAGCTGCTTGTCTCTCCTCCCCAGGCCGGGGCAGCCCCCGCCCTGTCCCACAGCCTGTGGCCCCCGCATGCCCCTCCGCCCAGACCCGGCAGCGGCCAGTGCCTTTGCACCTGGGAATCCTTCGGCGCCCCTGGTGAACCTCGGAGAGCAAAAGCCTCGCCTCTGCACCAACCGCAGCAGAGCGCGGCGAGCGTGGGGCTCGGCAAGACGGGCCCTGCCCAGGCTTCTCCTCCTGCGTGACACTCAGCGCCCGGCTTCCCAGACTGTCAGCGGGAGTCGGACTTCAGCCCCCGTGCGGAGTTTCCACGGGACTGGAGGTGGGCAAGAGTCTGCAGGATTAAGGAGCTCGGGCCCTCGGGCTTCCTCTCCTGAGCTGACCAGGGGGAGCCCCCAGGCCAGGGAGGGGCCATGAGCTCGGAGCAGAGGACAGACCCTGCCCAAGCAGGTGTCTCCTCAGGCCTGTGCCAGCCAGAGCTGGGCAGGTGTCTGCTGTATGCTGGGCGGTACCAGCCAGCACCCCCACTGGCCCCCAGGACCCCGCCCCTGAGCCGGAGGGGTCTCTAGACACCCTGGGCCGTGGGCCTGGCCTGGCTGATGCACCCCCCGCCCACGGGGCACCAGGGCCTGGGGGAGGACCTTGTCCAGCTGAGGGAGGCGCAGCCCCGGCCCATGCCAGCCGCACCTGGCCCCTCCGTGCCCCTCCTCCATCCTTCCGTCCCAAGCAGTGGACCCAGCCGCAGAGCTGCCCGGCCTGGCCTGCGAGAAGGGAGCCGGACACAGGGCACTGGCCTCCCTCCCTCCCTGCCAGCGCTTTCGAACTCCAAGCAGTGTTTCCTGGGCCCAGAATATAGAGAGTGCCACCACCAAGCCCAGGCAGCCTGGGCAGCGCTAGTATCAGCAGACCGCAGGCCTGCCCTTCCCAGCCCCTAACGGTGTGATCAGCTCGTTAAACTCCCCGTTAGCTGCCGGCGTCTCCCGCCGGGGGTGGGTCTGCAGGGGCGGTCAGCTGGTCAGTCTGGCATCTGCCACGTGGCCGGGGCCCAGCGCAGTGCCTGACCCGGGGGCCTCGGGAGCAAGGGAATGGCCACAGGCTAATCTGTCTCCCTCCGTCGGCCAAGAACAACCTGGGGAGCATGACTCTACCTGTGAGGGGTGACGCGGCAGAACAGGTGTATGACAGGCAGGGCAGAGTGGTCCCAGAGAACTGAGAAGTTCCAGAGTGAACCTGGCCGGTAAGGACGAGACTGACCGGAAGGCAGGCTCCCCAGGTGTGGCGAGAGGGGAGAGGGACCTGGATGCCTGATACCTGGAGTGGCGGCTCAGGCCCTGCGTGTCTGGGATGGTCACTCCCAGGAGACGAGGGGAAGGGCGTGTCGTGGGCATGAGGAAAGGATCTTGATGCTCGTGAGTGAGGTCCCCAGCCCCAAGAAGGTGGGACAAGAGACTACATTTGGGGTTTTTAGGACACGTGCTGCCACCGAACCTGTGGTCTGGAGGAGCTCACTCAGGGCACAAGGTTGGAGAAGTGGGAGGATAAGAAAAAGCCCAGGTCAGGACACGGCGAAACAACAATTAACAGAAAGGAGACCAAAAGGCAGGCCGAAAGGTGAGGCAGCCCACCTGGGCCAAGTGGCCACCGCAGGTGAAGGGGGGGGG
>VSMD01140547.1:0-29621 GCA_008750895.1 Mirza zaza
CCCCCTACTCCCGCCCGCCCCCTCCTGCAGCCTCCGGAAGCCTCGCCTCCACGTCCGCTGGAGGGTGCCCAGACCGCGCCGCTCGGCCCGCTACCCGCCCCTCCCGGGCCCTGAGCGACGCGGGCGCACACACCGTCTGCTCGGGGAGCCACAAGCCCAGGAAGCCTGAGGGAGTGGTCCCTGGAGACGGTTTTTTTTTTTTTGAGACAGAGTCTCACTTTGTTGCCCAGGCTAGAGTGAGTGCCGTGGCGTCAGCCTCGCTCACAGCAACCTCACACTCCTGGGCTCAAGCGATCCTCCTGCCTCAGCCTCCCGAGTAGCTGGGACTACAGGCATGCGCCACCATGCCCGGCGAATTTTTTTTCTATATATATTAGTTGGCCAATTAATTTCTTTCTATTTATAGTAGAGATGGGGTCTCGCTCTTGCTCAGGCTGGTCTCGAACTCCTGAGCTCGAGCAATCCGCCCGCCTCGGCCTCCCGGAGCGCTAGGATGACAGGCTGCGCCACCGCGCTGGCCCGGAGACGGTTTCTGATTGTCATGGAAACGGCGCTGCCGCCTTGTAGCGGGAGGAGGCCGAGGCCGAGCGCCCTGCAGTGGCAGGACAGCCCCTAGGGCAGAGCCACCCGCCCCAGGTCAGCGCTGCTGAGGCTGAAACTGCCCGACCGACCGGGGCGCGAGGGACCCTCTCCTGGTGGTAGGTGACCCTTTGGCGCTCGGCCGGCGGGGCGTGCGCGTGGGGAGGCGGACACTGAGGAGCCAGGCCCTGGGTGGCCACGGCTGCCGGGACTTTCCTGCTTCCGCCTCTTCCTTTCCCACCGTCTGCCTCTTCTGCCAGGGTCCCGCTGTCCCCACCCTGCGACAGGACCCCGTGGGCCGAAGGGCATGGGTGCGGCCGTGGCCAATCAGAAAGCCCCTTGGCCACGCCACACCAAAGCCATAGGGTCAGGGGTGGCATGTGACTCTATGTGAGCCAATCAGTTTCCCCTCGCCGGCGGGGGCTCCCGCCCGTAGTCCCGGCTCTCTGGGAGGCCGAGGCGGGAGGATCGCTCGCTCGCTCGATGTCAGCACATCTCCAAACCAGCCTGAGCGAGAGCGAGACCTGTCTCGACTATAAATAGACAGAAATTAATTGGCCAACTAACATATACAGAAAAAATTAGCCGGGCATGGTGGCGCATGCCTGTAGTCCCAGCTACTCGGGAGGCTGAGGCAGGAGGATTGCCTGAGCCCAGGAGATTGAGGTTGCTGTGAGCTAGGCTGACGCCACGGCACTCACTCTAGCCTGGGCAACAAAGGGAGATTCTGTCTCAAAAAAAAAAAAAAAGAATATTCTGGGCTGTGCGCAGTGGCTCACGCCTGTCATCCTAGCACTCTGGGAGGCCGAGGCGGGTGGATTGCTCGAGGTCAGGAGTTCGAAACCAGCCTGAGTAAGAACGAGACCCCGTCTCTACTATAGAAAGAAATTAATTGGCCAACTAATATATATAGAAAAAATGAGCCGGGCATGGTGGCGCATGCCTGGAGTCCCAGCTACTCGGGAGGCTGAGGCAGGAGGATCGCTTGAGCCAGGAGTTTGAGGTTGCTGTGAGCTAGGCTGATGCCTTATAGCCTGGGCAAGAGTGAGACTCTGTGACAAAAAAAACAAAAAAAGAATATTCTGGAAATATTTTCTGCTTGAAACGCAAATAAAGAGATGCCCTGGGCCAACCCTCGTGTGGTGAGCCAGCAGGGTGAGCAGTGCTCCCCTGGCGGCTGTGGGAGGTGGGCGGAAGGCTGCACACACTCCCGCTGGCCTCCCTCCACTGGCTGTCGTGCGGGTGGTGGGGCAGGCGCAGGCTCCCCAGGCACGCCCAGCCCCCGCCCAGCCCCCGCCCAGCCCCCGCCCAGGGAGTCAGCCCATTCCTCACGCAACAGCCAAACCCACAGGTCGCTTCCTGGTGGCCCCAGACAAAGGCCTAGAACCCGCAGTCCAGGAACTGGCCAGTTATCGTTCTTCAGGCCCGATAAGAAGGGCAGGAGGGTCTGAGTCAGCCAGGAGTAGCTGTTCGAGGACTCTCCCTGGGCTCCCCAGGCACCCCCTGGCCTACTCTCAGCCCCCCTGGGGGCTCAGGACTTCTGTTCTTGTCACACTGCCCATGGTCACGCTGCCCTGCATGCCCACCATTTGGTGCCACCGGATGAAACCGTGCTGGATGAAACCGGCCAAAAAGTCTTTGGGAGGAGCAGCAGGCCATGGAGTGGGCACTCCCTGGAGCTTATCAGATAGGCTGGCTCATCTGGGCCCCAGGGAGTGGGGCTGGGGACAGGAACAGTGGGAGGCAGGAGGGGCAGGAAAAGGTGAAAGGTCGTGTGGGGCCACGCCTTCCCAGTGAGGCCCCACGGGGATGAGCTTGGGCTGCAGCCTCCACCCAGCCCCTCGGGTGTGCCTGTCCCCCACCCAGCAGCTGGAGTCACCTTTTAAATCACATCTGCTGTGCCACCCTGCTCAAAACCCTGCTGTGACTCCCCATGGCCCGAGGGAGAGGCCAGGCCTGTTAGTCTGTCGGGGCTTCTTTAACAAAATACCAAGCGTGCTCTGGGGGCCGCTCCAGCCCAGTGAACGAGTGGTGAGGCCAGCACTGCCAGCGCCCGCCGGCACGCCCGCTTCCGCTAGTGCTTTGCTTTCGTTTGGTACAATTTTTGGAAAAAAGAAAAACCTTTTTTTATGGCCGGGCGCGGTGGCTCACGCCTGTAACCCTAGCACTCTGGGAGGCTAACGTGGGCAGATTGCTCAAGGTCAGGAGTTCAAAACCAGCCTGAGCAAGAGCGAGACCCTGTCTCTACGAAAAAGAGAAAGAAATTAATTGGCCAACTAATATATAGAAAAAATTAGCCGGGCATGGTGGCGCATGCCTGTAGTCCCAGCTACTCGGGGAGGCTGAGGCAGCAGGATCGCTTGAGCCCAGGAGTGTGAGGTTGCTGTGAGCTAGGCTGACGCCATGGCACTCACTCTAGCCTGGGCAACAGAGCGAGACTCTGTCTCAAAAAAAAAAAAAAAAAGGCCCCACCTCCTAACATCATCAAGTTGGAGGTTAGGACTTCAACATATGAATTTTGAGGGGACACAAACATTCAGACCATAGCACCAAATTTTCTTTTGACTCCCAAGGCCTAATTCCTTCCATGCTCCAAGTAGAGCTACTCACAGTTCCTGGAAACTGTGTTTCTGCTGCTGGGACCCAGAGGAGAGGGTGGCAGAACTTGCTGGGCGAGTGGGTAGAAGTTTCAGGGAAGTCTTGGTGGAGGAGGTGGCATTTTAGCTGTTCTGACAAGAATGAGAGAGGCAGGAGATTCCCAAACAAGTCAGCAAACCCCAGCTTCCGCCTGAACAAGGAGCCTGGCCTCTTCCCAAGCAGCGGGCTCCAGTGGGAAGAGCAGGAAGCTCAGTACTTAACAGCTATGTTGCTTTGAACAAATGTGTCTCTTGAACAAATGTGTCTCTCTCTGTATAAGCCTGTTTCCTCCTCTGTAAAATGGGCTGAGGCCACCTGTCAAGGCTGCTGGGGGAGAGGAAGTAGAGTGTGCAAAGTGTGTAACCCAGTAGGTGTTCCATCTAGTCCATCTATGAGGTTTTCTCCAGGGTGGTGTCTTGGCTACTTCTCTGGTCTGGGTCAAAGGAAAGGGCCAGGATTGGGGGGAAATGAGACCAAGCCAATCCAAATTTTCCAATTGTTCCTGGCCATGTGTGTTTGCACCATGGGGCTGGAGGGAGGAAATTCTCTGTACAAAGACAGGAAGGCAGAAGTGCTCCTGTCGCAAAGACAAAGCTCGCAGTGGCGCCTGGTATGAACCGAGAGTCCACGGCACCTTTGAAGCTGGGGCAGGAATCACAGCAGAGGCTCTGTCACCCTGGCATTCCTCCTCTCCTCTAAGAGCATCAGGATATCATGGATGGGGAAACTGAGGCCCAAGAGGATATGGATTTACTGTAGGTCACACAAAGTCCACAGCATCCAATTCAGCTTCCCTTCCTCTTTTTCAAATTCAGAATCATTAACCAAGATGTCCTATAAAATACCTAGAAGATGGTAATCCCTCACCAATTGTGGTTTTAAGATAAATCATTTTATATATATAATCATGCGTCACTTAACAACAGGGATATGTTCTGAGAAATGTGTCATTAGATGATTTCATCACTGACATCACAGAGTGTGCTTAGACACACTGAGATGGTCTAGCCTCCTGCATACCTAGGCTCTGGTGGAGCATGGCTCCTAGGCTGCACACCTGTACAGCAGGTTACTGGACCAAATGCTGGAGGCAGTTGTAACACAATGGAATGTAATCATGTATCTAAAAATATCTAAACATGGAAAAGGTACAATAGAAATACAGGTATTATAATCTTATGGGACCACCTGTGTAGACTGAAATATTATAATGTAGTGCATGACTGTATATGTACATTTTATTTTATTTATTTATTTATTTATTTATTTATTTTTGAGACAGAGTCTCACTTTATTGCCCAGGCTAGAGTGAGTGCCGTGGCGTCAGCCTAGCTCACAGCAACCTCAAACTCCTGGGCTCAAGCAATCCTCCTGCCTCAGCCTCCCGAGTAGCTGGGACTACAGGCATGCGCCACCATGCCGGGCGAATTTTTTCTATATATTTTAGTTGGCCAATTAATTTCTTTCTCTTTTTAGTAGAGATGGGGTCTCGCTCTTGCTCAGGCTGGTCTCGAACTCCTGAGCTCAAACGATCCGCCCACCTCGGCCTCCCAGAGAGCTAGGATTACAGGCTTGAGCCACCGCGCCCGGCCTATATGTACATTTTAAATGGCTTTATCAAGGAATAATTTGCATGCTATACAATTCACCCATAGTAAGTATATTCTTGGATGAGTTTCAGTAAATTTACACAGTAGTGCAACTACTACCACAAATCAGTTTTCAAACACTTCCATCATGCCATTTGCCCATCTGCAGTCAGTCCTAGCCCCAGGGGAAAAGTGATCTGCTTCAGAGAGCTCTCAGGTGAACCAGGGCCAGGCCTGGCCAGGGAGGGGCTGTGGCCGTCCCACCAGCCCACGGCTTCATTGCAGACGATAACACATAGAGCAGTGGCGGCAGCGGCGGCAGCAACAGGTGGTGCTCAAGGGCCTGGAGTGGCCATGTGCTGTCCACTGAGAAGGGAGGGCCTGTCTGGAAAGGCTGTTCTTCCCAACTTGTGTCTCTGGGCCCCAGACTGCCCTGCAGAGCTCGCCGTGGGTTATGAGGAAGGAAATCGCCAGCTGCATCAACTTACAAGTGATGGGAGAAATTATCTTCCAAACCAGACTTAGAATGAGCAGCCCCCAAAAAAGAGCTCATTCATGAAAGCAGGGCAGACTTGGCAGCAAGGCTGGGGCTGGGCTGGCCTTTGCCTGCAAATCACCTGGGCAGGTAAAATCAGAGAGGCCATGTGTTCTGGGAACTAGAAATTTTCCAGTGTGTCTAGCGGGACAACCTTTCTCACCGCAAAGGTAGCAAAATTGTGAGTCTATTAGTGAGGGTGATGAGTAGTCATAAACAGTGAACATTTATTCAGAGCTTCCCATGTGCTGTTCTAAGCTCTGTCTTATGGGCTATGTACCATTATCACCCCCATTTCACAGATGAGGTAACTGAGGCCCAGAAAGGTGAAGAAATACCAGAAGTCACACACAGTGGGGAGTGGAGCTGGGAGATAAACCCTGGAGGGTAACTCGAAGCTTCTCCCTTTGTGCCCGTGCAGTACTGACTTCTGCCATGGAGATGCCTTTTCTGGTACGGAGCTATAACAGGGTGAAGCTCAATCCCAGAATGCCAGGGACAGATCAAAGCTGACACCAAAAGACGCTTGTGTGCTGAGCAATGAGGAATGGATTGGTTAGGCAGGTGTTAAGAGCTGAATTGTGTCCCCCACCCCCAGAAGATGTTTAAGTCCTAACCCCCAGTACCTGTGCATGGGACTTTATTTGGAAATAGGGACTTTGCAGATGTCATCAAGTTAGGATGAGGTCACGCTGGATTAGGATGGCTCTAAATCCAATGATTGGTGTCCTTATGAGGAGAGGGAGATTTGGAGCCTGCAGACAGACAAGGAAGAAGGCCACGTGACCACAGAGGCAGGGATTGGAGTGACCCGGCTCCAGGCCAAGGCACACCAAGAACTGCCAGCAGCCTCCAGAAGCTGGGAGAGAGGCATGGAACAGATTCTCCTGCACTGCCTCCAGAAACAGCTAACATTGTAGACACCTTGATTTCACACTTCGGGCCTCATGAACTGTGAGAGAATGAGTTTCTGTAATTTTAGGCCACTTAGTTGCCAGTAATTCAGCGGCCCTAGCAAACTAATAGTCACTTTCTCGAATCTTCTCTTAAACCAGCCTTTTCATTTTGCTGTTTTCCTTATTAATGAGTTAAATAATTCTTTGACAGGTGGTCACTATTACTTGTATGAGACCCCTTTTGAAATTTATGCTTATGGTTGGGCGTGGTGGCTCATGGTTTGTAATCTCAGCACTTTGGGAGGCTGAGGGGGGAGGACTGGTTGAGGCTACGAGTTTGAGACTAGCCTGGACAACATAGCAAGACTCTATCTCTAAAAAAAAAAAAAAAGAAAGAAAAACGGGGGAAATTATACTTTGCCATAGCACCGACCCAGAGCTGCTATTTCAGCCTCCTCTGCCCACTGTCTGGTAAGCAGTGTCCCCCCACTCCTCTGTCTCAGGCACTGGGAAAATGCAGGCTGAGCCCCTGCCTAGCAGTCCGCCCAGCGCTTGGCTGGAGACAGTCCTTGCAGCCTTGGTCTTTTTAAGCAGCTGGAGAGCAGTCAGCCTGGCAACAGAAAGCTGAGGGGCAAGGGCAGGTGTGACTTTTTCAAACCTAGCCACATTTGCGGAGTGGGACGGAGAAAACACTCATAAACCCAAATGAGAGGTGCTGAGGGCCTGGGCTCAGTGACATGAAGCAGACAGCCAAACAGCCCACTGGGGACAATGAAGTCACTTTAAGGCTGACTCACTGAGATTGGCAGGGAAGTGTGTGCAAAGAAGTCAGCTTCCCCTGCAGCAGATGTGAGGTTTGCAGGGTGGGCGGGGGGCTGGCACCTCGGCCTTCGCCTGGTTCGAGGCTTGCAGCAGGAGGTTCAGGTGCCAGCCCAGCTCCTGACTGAAAAGAGACACCCTTACGCAGGAGGCGCGAGGAGATGGACAGCGCAGCGGCCGGGCTGGAATCTCCTCTCCTTCATTTACTCAACTGTGTGGTCAGGACATGAGTCTCCCCTCATGTGAAGTGGGAGGCACAAGCAACTTAAGTAATTTTTTTTTTCCAAAGTGGAAAATATCTTTTAATTTAAAAAAATTACTTAATTCCACCAATTCCAAGATGCACATTTTTTTCACATTTTAACATCTCAAAAACCTGGATGTGTCTTACTAATAGATTATGTGTCATAGCAGTTTTCCTCCATAGTAGTACATAAAATAATGGTGTCTGTCAATCAATGGCATCTTTTTTTTTTTTTGAGACAGAGTCTCGCTTTGTTGCCCAGGCTAGAGTGAGTGCCGTGGCGTCAGCCTAGCTCACAGCAACCTCAAACTCCTGGGCTCAAGCGATCCTCCTGCCTCAGCCTCCCAAGTAGCTGGGACTACAGGCACGCACCACTATGCCCGGCTAATTTTTTTTGTATATATATTTTTAGTTGGCCAATTAATTTCTTTCTATTTTTAGAAGAGACGGGATCTCACTCTTGCTCAGGCTGGTATCAAACTCCTGAGCTCAAATGATCCACCCGCCTCAGCCTCCCAGAGTGCTAGGATTACAGGCATGAGCCACCTCGCCCGGCCAGGTGTTTGGGGTTGACATGCCAATGACTAGGAAGAGCAGCCATCAGAAAAACCAGGAGCCCGACCAGAAACTGAGACTCCTAATCATCTTCATAACCACACTTGTGTCTGTGTAACGCTTTGTAGTTTGCAAAATGTTTTCTCAGACCTTTTCTGGACAGAGAGAGAGCCTAGGGAGGGACAAAGAGCACTGACTCATGCAGCCTTCTACCTTGCCGTCTGGGGGACGGCGGCACGCAGGCACTGTGGGCGCCACGCTTCGTTCATCATTGTCCCCATCCTTGGGCGTCTGACGGGCGAGGTGGGAGGGTCCTGGCTTCCCTGCCTGCCCTGCTAGCTTTAGGGTCTTGCACGAGTTCGTCAACTGTTGCACCAGCTGTGAAAGGGAGACTGACAGTGGCTGCTGGCAGGTGGCTGTGCGGATTAAGTGGGCTCCGGGAGTGAGAGGCCTGGTTATGGCAAGATGTAACTGATGGTGGCCATTAGCTGCCTTGGCTAGTGAGAAGTGAAGAGTAAGGCTGGGCTCCAGTATGGTCTAGCCTGGAAGCATCTGAGTACGAGGCTGCACGTGGGTTCCACCCAGAGAAGCAGTGAGGGGGAGGAGCGCCGCACCCTGTTGGGCAGCCTGTGGAGGCGTGATGCTCCTGGTGGGATGTCCCTGGGTGCACAGGGCTGGGGCTGCTGGGTATTAGAGCCCAAGTAGCTGTGCAGCTCCTCACTTCACCTGCAACACACAAGTGCCGAGATCTAATGAGGGTCAGGTTATCTTTCCTCTCCTTCAGCCCTCCCTGGGTCCCTATGCCACTCAGAGGAGTAGCTACAGTCCTTAAAATGGCCTGTAGGGCCCTATACAATTGGGTCCCCACTGCCTCCCTGACCTCTGCTTATACTACTGTTTTCCTACTCTGCCCTGGCCACAATGGCTTCCTCAAACATGCCAAGCACGCTGCTGCTTCAAGGTCCTCACACATGCTGTTCCACTGCCAGATATGTTCTTCCTCCAGATATTCACACAGCTTCCTCATTTCCTTCAGACTTTTGCTCAAATGGCACCTTTTCAAAGAGGCCTTCTTTGATGGCTGATGGTGGTACCTGTCCGCCATACCCTGCTGACCTTTCCTCAGAGCACTTCTCAGGCAAGCCATACTTTATAACACACACAAGTTTGTTATCTGTCTCTCTCCACTACAGTGTAAGCCCCGTAAGGGCAAGGATTTTGTTTGGTTAACTGCTAGGACTTAGCATTATGCCTGGCATTTGTGGGTGTTCAAAACGATAGGTGCTGAATGAATACCACTGTGAAAACAGCAGGCTGCTGTGCAGTGATATGGCAGAGTCCATTCTTGTTGTCTAGAACTATTTGTTAAAAATTGCTTCATGTCAGGCATTGGACTAGACCCTTGATATGCATTAGCTTATTTAACCAGGTACTATTATTGTTCTGCTTTATAGATGCGGAAACTGGATCTCAAAGAAGATAGTTCCCTTACTCCAGTTAGTAAAAGGCGAAAGATTTATATGCTCTGAAAAGAACCCAGAGTACGCCTTACTTTGGCCAGTGATGGCAGAGCCAGAACTACCATCTGGTTCTGACTACTTGAGTGTGAGCTCTTAGCCACCACACAATGTTTGTTCCTGACGCAATAGGAGTCCGAAAGCGTGGAGACTGGAACTATAGTAAGCATACAGGTGATGTATATCCCTTCTTCATACTTTATATTTATGCTTTTTTTTCCAAGAAGCACATATAATTTTATATTCAGAAAAAGAAAAAATGTTTTTCCACCTGTCTATCCACCAGGCATCAGCAAATAACTGGGGACCCTAATGAGGGAGGTTTGCCCATGGCTCTTCTGGGAACCCCTGAATCCCAGAATCTCTGGGAACTTGGTTAAGAGTAAGAGGGTTTCATCTACAGATGGCGCTGGCAGGAAGACTTACAGGCAGGATGGTAGGGTTGCTATTGTTACCATAGGCACCAAGGTGAAGACAGAAGGCAAAGCTTCTTGCACCAGTGCAGTGTGACTTCTTTCCTTCTGGATTCTAGTGTTGCACGGACAGTAAAAATGTTTCAAGGTCTGAGACTGGCTGGCTTAATTGATGTCACCTTCCCAAATCATGTTTGGCTTTGGGGCTGTGACAAGGCTCCTGTTTTCATCTGGAAACGATAGGCAGACTTTTCCAAAAAGAAGACCCAGCCTCACTTTTCCAAAAAGAAGACAGTGTGGGTTTCTGTCCATGCAGGGTCTAGTTAGAAGGAAAGGAACACGGTGACAACTTCTTGACTAATTCCTTCAGACCCATAAGACCCCCGTACCCCCACCCTCCAGTTGCCAGTAAACACTGTATCAGGGCAAGAAGTCAGGTAAGGAGTAAAAACACACGAGAATGTCCTTGTTCTTAGGAAATATGTGCTAAAGTCTACAGGGGCAAAGAAACACAATGAATGAGTAGATATTTTCAAACAGTTCAGAAGAAAACACGTATGTATAGACACACATACATATAGAGAGATAAAGGAAATGGGGCAAAATGTAAACAACTGGTAAATCTGGGTGAGGGCTAAATGTGAGTTCCTTGTGCTATTCTTGCAAATTTCTGTAAATTTGAAATCACATAAAAATAAAAAGTTTCAAATAAAAGGAAGTGTATGTATACTGTAACTAAGGTGCCCAGAGGACAAGCAAGCAAGGGATCCAACTCCTTTTTTTGTGCTAAACCAGGGCAGGAACTGGAGAAAATTGTGATCACCCCATTCCTTTTCCCACAGCTTACTCTGGGCTCTCCTAAGCTTCCTGGTATGGAAAATATCCTGTTCAGAAGAGACCTTTGATCAGAAAAATGCAATGCCTGGAGCCAGAGATCTGAATCTTTGCAAGGGACCATAGGAGATAACGTGGTAGAGGAAACTTGAGCACCTCCCCCTGGGAAGGCCAAGGCAGGGTCAGGGTGGAGAAAATCTGAAAGCCATAGGATATGCTTCCCTAGGCAGTGGGCGCTGGAGGGTGGCACAGGCAAGTCAGGCACAGCCCTGCCATTAGGAGCGTATAGTTTAATACGAGAGAGAAACTATACCAAGGGACTCGTAAGGTAGAAAGTGCTCAGGGTAAGAGCAGGGTCACAGAAAATATCGTCCTCCAGGGACTGAGAGCAGGGAGAGGTTCCTTTGGGAATTTTTGGTGGAGATTGGGAAAGGCACAGAGAGACAAAAACAGAAATGCTCTGTAGTGTGGACTCATTCTAAATTCCCTTTCTGCTTATGCTCCTCAAACCAAGAGCATGAAGCCTTCCCTTCAGTGAGGCAGCTTTTGCGTGGTGTGGGTGGACACCCAGCTAGCTCCCTCTCGCTCAGCTATTCTCTCACCCCAAGTTCCCTCTTTCCAATGTCCTTTCCAAACCCCGTTCTTCCCCCAGGCCTAGCTCCAGCCTGCATGGAACCATTCATTCACACCTGACCTGTTTCCACCTTCCCCTTCTTGTTACATCTCCAATAAGCCCAAATCTTTCCTGTACTTCAAGGCCAGTCTCCAAAGCCCCACTCCCTTCCAACTTCTCAGGCTGCTCCTTGGACAGGTCATTTGATTCTGAGCCAATATGCACCATTAATACGACTTGGTTGCTCGAACATTTAATGCTCCCTCAGGATGCATGGACAGGAAGTTATTTGTATTATTTTTATTTTTAAATTTTTATTTATTTTTTATTTTTTGAGACAGGGTCTCACTCCGTCATCATAGTTCACAGCAACCTCAAACTCCTAGGCTCAAGTGATCCTCCCACCTCAGCCTCCGGAGTAGCCGGGACTACAGGTGTGCACCACTACACCCGGCTAATTTTCTATTTCTTGTAGAGACGGGGCCTTGCTCTTGCTCAGGCTGGTCTCAAACTCCTGACCTCAAGTGACCCTCCCACCTTGGCCTCCCAGAGTGCTAGGGTTACAGGCGTGAGCCACCACACAGGACCATTAAGTGATTTGGAATTGACCAATCCCACTGCACTCTTAGCAGTTCAGAGCCTTGTGGCAGCCATTCTTGATAGCACTGACTGACCACCACTGCTCCAGAAGGCAGGCAGAATGGAGAGCAACCTTGTCACATGACAGGGACAGCTGAGGGAGCAAAGCTCATTGGGCCTTATTTCTGCTTGGAGAGGTGCATTCTAGTAACTGGAGAGGAGTCAGGAAAGCAGGAGTTCTGGGTAACACAGAGATCAGAACTAGCACTAAAGCAGCTATGAGATACTAGGAGACAGACTTAGGAATGCTTTATGTTAAAACATTCTGCCATGTGTGGTAGTGTGCTCCCTGTTGCAAGAGGGAGTCAAGTTAACTCGGGGAAGCCGTATAAAGACTTGCCTTGGCCTAGATCAGAATGTCCTAAATGCCCAACCAACAGTGCAGCCCCAGTGGTCGAGGGTGACCTGAGAAAAACAAGGGCAGCACACCGAGGCTTTTATAGACCTCGTCCATATAAAAGATTTTCCTTTCTTGATACTGGTTCGCAGTCCAAAAGGCTCTGAAAATCAAGGCTTTTTTTTTTTTTTTATTTGACACCAAAATTCATTTTGACAGAAAACTCTGACCTGAACTGATATATGGTTATTTATGGCTTTCACTTATTCCAATTAGTTGAAAATTCACACAGTCCACTGCATAAATTTTGCATTTTACTTTGGAGTGTTATATGTACCATATTAATTCTTCAAAAATGTAAACTTTCAATTCCAAAACACATCTGGCCTCCAGGGATTCATAAAGAATTGTAGATTCAGGCCGGGCGCGGTGGCTCAAGCCTGTAATCCTGGCTCTCTGGGAGGCCAAGGTGGGCGGATCGTTTGAGCTCAGGAGTTCGAGACCAGCCTGAGCAAGAGCGAGACCCCATCTCTACTATAAATAGAAAGAAATTAATTGGCCAACTTATATAGGAAAAAAAATTAGCCGGGCATGGTGGTGCATGCCTGTAGTCCCAGCTACTTGGGAGGCTGAGGCAGCAGGATTGCTTGAGCCCAGGAGTTTGCGGTTGCTGTGAGCTAGGCTGACGCCATGGCACTCACTCTAGCCTGGGCAACAAAGTGAGACTCTGTCTAAAAAAAAAAAAAAAAAAGAATTGTAGATTCAGTATATCCTATTTTTTAGGTGCCATAATGGCCTTTCTTTAATGAAATGGTGAGAGTTAATAGTAGCTGGGGGTTTTTTTGTTTGTTTGTTTAAATATTAAGAAGTTTTAAGGCCGGGCGCAGTGGCTCACGCCTGTAATCCTAGCACTCTGGGAGGCTGAGGCGGGCGGATTGCTCGAGGTCAGGAGTTTGAAACCAGCCTGAGCAAGAGCGAGACCCCGTCTCTACTATAAATATAGAAAGAAATTAATTGGCCAACTAATATATAGAGAAATAATTAGCCGGGCATGGTGGTGCATGCCTATAGTCCTAGCTACTCGGGAGGCTGAGGCAGCAGGATTGCTTGAGCCCAGGAGTTTGAGGTTGCTGTGAGCTAGGCTGACGCCATGGCACTCACTCTAGCCTGGGCAACAAAGTGAGACTCTGACTCTAAAAAAAAAAAAAAAAAAAACCCAAAAAACTTGATGTTGGGAAGTGGGCCTACAGGTAGTGAGTTATCCCTTTGGTGAGACTGGATTACTTCCTCAGAGAGTGGGTTGTTATAAAGCCAGGATTTTTTTTTTCTTTTTTGAGTCAGAGTCTCACTCTGTTCCCCTGGCCAGAGTGAGTGCCGTGGTGTCAGCCTAGCTCACAGCAACCTCAAACTCCTGGGCTCAAGCGATCCTGCTGCCTCAGCCTCCCGAGTAGCTGGGACTACAGGCATGCGCCACCACGCCCGGCTAATTTTTTCTATATATTTTTAGCTGGCCAGCTAATTTCTTTCTATTTATAGTAGAGATGGGGGTCTCGCTCTTGCTTAGGCTGGTCTCGAACTCCTGAGCTCAAGCGATCTGCCCGCCTTGGCCTCCCAGAGTGCTAGGATTACAGGCGTGAGCCACCGTGCCAGGCCCGATCCCTTGGGTTTTTGCCTCTACTGGCATGTGTCCGCTTGCACTTTGACTTTCTCTGCCATGTTGTGAGCTAACATGTGGCCCTCACCAGAAGCTGAGCAGATGTTGGGGCTGTGTTTCTTGTACTTCCCAGCCTACAGAGCTGTGAGTTAAATAAACCTTTTAGAAAGTAAATTACCATCTCAGGTAATCTGTTATAGCAACACAAATGGACTAAGATGCTTAGTAAAATGGAACATTTGGCAACCCTGAGGCTACCTCCAAAATTTCTGGAAAATTTTACAGGTCTGTGAAGTCCAAATCCAGCATAAGGCACCTCTGGTGCTTTACAAACCTAGGCTTGAACAGACCAGAGCTTGCCAGCTGGCACCCCACTGGCCAAATGGGGTCTGCAGAGATGTTCTGCTTGCCTCCCACAGTGCCTTGGTCGCCACTTTTTATCTGGAAAGTAAACATGAAGTCCAGTTTACAGTTTCTTTTGAAAATTCAGATGTTGGTGATAGTCCCACAGGGCATACAATCAGCTGGAACTAAGAAGCAGGTGGCCTCCTCTGCTTTCTAGCTGACCCTTGTCTGCTGACTGGAACACCCAGATTGCTTCACTGCCACTGGACACAGGACTAGAAAAGACCGCTTTTCCTAGGTTAGGACTACTGATCATAAATTCTTTCTAGGAGCAGTGCCCTAGCTAACACTTTCCTGCAAAGCTAGGAGGCTGCTGCTCTAGCAAGCCTGCCCAGGAACAGGCCTGTAGCAGACAGAGGGCACTAGGAAGCCAGGAGGCCAGATCAACTTGTTCAACTCAGTGGGCTCCTTAGCTGATGACACAAAAGAATTCGCTTGATTAGGAATTCCTTCTCACTTTCACAGAAACTTCTGCCAAAGCTGTAATTATCAGGAATACTGTCACAGCCTGCCTGAGGCCCAGCTGCTGAAAGCCTGTGTGTGATACGGTCCTTTGTCCCGAGGATGGCAGCATTCTGAGCAAAAACAGTTTCAAAAGTTGGTGTTAATGCATTTGAAACATCTAAAAGAAAAAGGCACAATAAAGAACAACAAAAGATAGCAAGTTGTGGTTATTCAGCCTTTTTCACTCAGCTTATACCCATCCAACCAGAGCTGACACTTGGTCCTGGTGGAGCTTGTATAGATAAAATAAGCCACTGTTATTCAGGCTGTTTCCAGATGCAATGGAAACAGACAACTCTTTTCTTTAAGTATGAAGCATACTGAAAGATGTGTACATAGGAAATACCCATGTACACATTACCCCAAATGGACAAATGTTAAATTCTGCCATGTGCCTTTTTAAAAAATAAAACATTCATTTTAAAGTTGATGTCCCCTTCCTGTTTCTCCTTAATCCCCCTAAATCTCATTTCCCTTCCACTACTATCCCAGAAGCAAATATAGGAAGTTGGTATTTACTGATACTTTTCCTACATAGACAACATAGTTTTTGTTTTTCATTAAATATTATTTCAGCTCTACTGGAGTTGATGCATTTAAATCCAGTTCATTAATTTTAGCTTTTATATAGTGTCCCATCACACAGTTACTTCCCACGATTCATCTGCTTCCTTACGGATGGACATTTAGATCGTTTCTAAGCTTTTGCTATCACAAAGAATGCTTCTGTGAACAAGTATCCTTGTGCACATTTCCTGTGCACACACATCCAAGTTTCTCTAATATATATAACTAGAAGAAGGATTGCTGGATAAAGTATTATATATACATTTTCAATGTTACTAAACATTGTTCAATTGCTCTCCCATGTGGCCATGTTAAGTTAGGGTGCACCAAAACGAATCATAGTTTCTTTTCTATACCTTTGTTAACACTTAACATTGTTATAGCTTCACTTTTTTTCAATGTGAAGAATATGCAATGATATCTTATTAAGGTTTCAGTTTGTATTTCCCAAATTATCTTTTTATATTTTATTGGCCATCTGGATTCTTTTTCTGAGATTTGCTAGTTCATATCCTTTCTTGGAAGAGTTTGAGAAAAATTGGTATTAGTTCTTTAAATATTTGGTAGAATTCAGCAGAGAAGCCATCAGGTCTTGGGTGGTTCTTTGATGGGAGGCTTTTTATTACTGATTCAATCTCCTTGCTAGTTATTGGTCTGTTCAGATTTTCTATTTCTTCATGATTCAGCCATGGCAAGTTGTATGTTTCTAGGAACTTACCTGTTTCTTCTAGGTTATCCAATTTGTTGGTATGTAATTGTTCATATTATATGCCAACAAATGGTCTCCTATAATCCTTTGTATTTCTGTAGTATCACTTGTAATGCCTCTTTTATTTCTGATTTTGAGTAGTCTCTTTTTTTCTTAGTTTAGCTAAGCGTTTGTTGATTTTATCTTTAAATGTTTGTTGATTTTATCATTTCAAAGCACCAACTCTTAGTTTTGTTTGTTGACCAATTCTATTTTTCCAGTCTATTTCATATATTTCTGCTCTGATCTTTATTTTTCCTTCCTCCTACAAACTTTGGTCTTAGTTTGTTAGCTCATATCCTTTGACTATTTTTCTTTTGGGTTTTTCTTTTTCTTTTTTTTTGAGACAGAGTCTCACTTTGTTGCCCAGGCTAGAGTGACTGCCGTGGTGTCAGCCTAGCTCACAGCAACCTCAAACTCCTGGGCTCAAGCAATCCTTCTGCCTCAGCCTCCCGAGTAGCTGGGACTACAGGCATGCGCCACATGCCCGGCTAATTTTTTCTATATATATTAGTTGGCCAATTAATTTCTTTCTATTTATAGTAGAGACCGGGTCTCGCTCTTGCTCAGGCTGGTTTTGAACTCCTGACCTTGAGTGATCTGCCCGCCTCAGCCTCCCAGAGTGCTAGGATTACAGGCGTGAACCACCACTCTCGGCCTTTTGGGTTTTTCTTAACATATTATACTTACTTATAAATTTGGAATACTAATCGTGTTATAAATGTTGCAAATATCATCTCCCAGTTTGTCTTCTATTAATAACTTATTACTTTCCCCTGTACAAAAGTTTTTCACGTTAATATACATAGTTGAATTAATTTTTACCTTTGTAAATTGACCTACCAACAAGGTCATATAATTATTTGACACCTCCTCTTTCTTTTCTCTTTCCTTTTCTTTTTTTTTTTTTTTTTTTTTTGAGACAGAGTCTCACTTTATTGCCCAGGCTAGAGTGAGTGCTGTGGCGTCAGCCTAGCTCACAGCAACCTCAAACTCCTGGGCTCAAGCAATCCTGCTGCCTCAGCCTCCCAAGTAGCTGGGACTACAGGCATGTGCCACCATGCCCGGCTAATTTTTTCTATATATATTAGTTGGCCAATTAATTTCTATTTATGTAGAGATGGGGTCTCGCTCTTGCTCAGGCTGGTCTCGAACTCCTGAGCTCAAACGATCCACCCACCTTGGCCTCCCAGAGAGCTAGGATTACAGGCTTGAGCCACTGCGCTGGGCCTCTTTTTTTCTTTTTTCTGAGACAGGGTCTTGCTCTATTACCCCACCTAGAGTGCAGTGTGTCATCATAGCTCACTGCAACTTCAAACTCCTGGGCTCAAGCGGTCCTACTGTCTCAGCCTCCCGAGTAGCTGGGACTACAGGCATGTGCCACCACACCTGGGTAATTTTTCTATTTTTTGTAGAGACAGGGTCTTGCTCTTGCTCTTGCTCAGGCTGGTGCTGAACTTCTGGCCTCAAGCAATCCTCCCAACTTGGCCTCCCAAAGTGCTAAGATTACAGGCGTGAGCCTGGCCCCCTTCCCTTTTTTCTAATAAAGTCTTTAATTCATCTGACATTTATTTTTGTATAAGGCATAGAGATTGGCTTTTAGTTTTTCAATATGGAAATCCAACTGTCTGCTCAAACTATTTATTAAATTATTTCTCCAGTGATTTATAATGTAATGTGACCTCTATTACAATACCAAGATTCTATAGGTGCTTGGATTAATTTCTGAGCTCTTTTGTACCACTGATGTATTTGTCTGTTTCTGCCCTAACACCATATTCTAAATCACTATAGCTTTATTAGAAGTCTTGAAATTTGATGGAGCAAGTCTGTCCTTTTTTCTTTTGCAGAAGTTTTTGGCAATTCTTGAAACTTTAAATTTCCTATCAGTTTATTAAATTCAAAGAAAAATGCTATTGGAATTTTAATTGGAATTACATTAAATTCACAGATTACTTTCGAGAAAGTAGACATCTTAGGTCTCACTATGTTGCCCAGGCTGGTTTCAAATACCTGGCCTCAAGTGATCCTCCTGCCTCCGCCTCTCAAGGTGCTGATATTACAAGCGTGAGCAGCCACAGAATACCTTTGAAAAAGAATACTCAGGACTAGCTATATCACATAGGGTGCATTCTTTAAAAAAACAGAATTTTTTAGAGCAGTTTTAGGTTCAAAGCAACACTGGGTGGAAATTAGCATGCATTTAAAAGAGCCCAGAGAGAAATTCCTATTTACTCTTTGTATATCTCAATAAGTTGTTGTTGTTTTTTTTTGAGACAGAGTCTCGCTTTGTTGCCCAGGCTAGAGTGAGTGCCATGGCATCAGCCTAGCTCACAGCAACCTCAAACTCCTGGGCTCAAGCAATCCTGCTGCCTCAGCCTCCCAAGTAGCTGGGACTACAGGCATGTGCCACCATGCCTGGCTAAGTTTTTTTTCTATATATATTAGTTGGCCAATTAATTTCTTTCTATTTATAGTAGAGACAGGGTCTTGCTCTTGCTCAGGCTGGTTTTGAACTCCTGACCTGGAGCAATCTGCCCGCCTTGGCCTCCCAGAGTACTAGGATTACAGGCATGAGCCACTGTGCCCGGCCAATAATTTGTTTTTAATCTTATTAACACTGATTTTGGTAACTGACCTTGATTCCATTCCATTCCATTTGACTCTATTCCATTCATTACAGTCTGATAATGAAGAGTGCATTCATTACATTACTGATACAGTCCATCCCATTCCATTGCACCCCACTCCACTCTATTCCTTTCCATTCCACTCAATTCCATTCCACTCTGTTCCATTCCAATCCATGCCATGCCATTCTATTGCAATCCACTGAATTTCACTCCACTTTTTTCAATATCCTGCCATTCCATTCCATTTCACTCCAGTCCACTCTACCCCATTCCATTCCACTCTATTCTATTCCAATCCATTCCATTTTATTCAATTCTATCTACCACTCCACTCCACTCCATTGTGTTCAACTCAACTCCACTCCATTCCACTTGAATAAACTCAATTCCACTCCACTTCATTCTACCAGATTCCATTCTAGTCCATTCCTTTCCATTCCACTCCACTTCATTCCATTCCACTCCACTATATTACCCTACACTCAATCCAAACCACTACATTCCATTCTGTTTTATTCCACTCCATTTCATTCAGTCCCATTCCATTCCATTGCATCCCACTCTATTCCACTCCACTCCATTACATTAATTCCTTCTATTCCACTCCACACCACTCCATTCAAGTCCATTCCACTTTATTGCATTTCTTTCCATTCCATTCTACTGTACTCCAATCCATTCCACTACACTCCATTCTACTTTATATAATTCCATTCTATTCTAGTCCATTCCATTTTCTTCCACTCCTCTCCATTCCATTTCACACTATTCTATTTCATTCGATTCAGTTCCACTCCACTCCATTTTATTCCATTCCATTTCAATACACTCTATTACACTCCAATCTGTTCAATACCAATCCATGCCAGTCCATTCCACTTTACTCCATTCCATTCTTTTATTTCTATTCCAGTCTTCCTCTCCATTCTATTCCACTACACTCCATTCCATTCCATAGAATTCCACTCTATTTCCTTCCATTCCACTCACTCCATTCAATACTATCCCATTCCACTTCACTCCACTCGATTTTATTACATCGATTTCCACTCCATTCCATTCTTTCCAATTCAGTCCATTCCATTAGATTCCACTCCACTGCATTCCATTCCATTCCACACCATGCCACATCATTCCACTCCCTTCAATTCCATTTCATGCCACTCCATTCCATTTCAATCCATTCCACTTCACCCCATTACATTATATTCCACTCCACTTCATTCCACTCCATTCCATTCCCCTGTATTTTACTCTTTTCCACTCCATTACATTAAATTCTTTTCCATTTCACTCCACTTCATTCCATTGCAGTACACTCTACTCCATTTCATCTCATTACACTCCATTCCATTCTATTTCATTTCATTCCATTACGTCCTACTCCACTCCATTCTATTCCATGCCATTGCATTCCATGCTACTCTACTCCACTCAATTCCAATCCAATCCATTCCATTCCATTTCATTGCACTCAATTGCATTCCAATAAATTCAATTACACTCCATTGCATTGCCTTGCATTCCACTCCACTCACTCCAATCCATTCCATTCAATTCCACTCATTGCATTCTATTCCACTCTACTCCTTGCCACTCCCTCTAAACTCTACTCCATTCCATTCCACTCCATTTTATTCCATTCAATTACAATCCATTCCACTCATTTTATTTTATTCCATTCCATTCCATTTCACTCAATGCCATTCCATTCCATTCTGCTCCACTCCATTACATTACTTTCCATTCCATCACATTCTTTCCATTCCATTGCATTCCACTCTAGTCCATTCTGTTTGACTCCATTCCATTCCATTCCACTCCACTATACTCCCTTCCATTCCATTCCATTCAACTGTACTAACTCCACTCCATTCCATTCTTTCACTTCAAGTACATTCCTCTCCACTCCACTGCATTCCATTTCACTTCACTCATTCAGTTACATTCCTTTCCAATCCATTCAACTCCATTGCATTCCACTACACTCCACTGCATTCCATTTTATGCTATTCCCTTCCATTCCATTCCACTCCACTCCATAACACTTCATTCCAATCCATTCCATTCCATTCTTTTGCACCCCACTCTATTTTATTCTATTCCACTCCACCCCACTCCATTCCAATCAACTCCACTCCACCCCTTCCATTCCATTCTACTGCATCCACTCCTTTTCACTCTATTCCACTCCATTCCATTCCATGCTACTCCACTCCATTCCATTTCACTCCATTCTACTCTACACTTTATTCCAATCCATTCCTTTCCATCTCATCCAATTCAACACAGCTCCATTCTATTCCATTCCATTCCACTCCACTACTCCATTAGACTCCACTCAATTCCAAACCACTCCATTCCTATCCATTCCACTATGTTTCATAAAATTCCACTCCACTTGATTCCTACATTCCATTTCACTGCACACCATTTGACTCCATTTCATTCCGCTGCATTCCATTCAATTCCACTTTATACCACCCCACTCCACTCAACACCGTACCACTCAATTCAACTCTGTTCAGCTCCATTCCATTCCATTCCTTTTCACTGCATTCTATTTCATTCCAATCCCCTCCACTTTACTGCATTCCATCCCGCTCCATTCCTCTCCACTCCATTTCTCTCATTTCAATCCCATACCATTCCACTCCATATTTCACTCCTTTCCATTCCATTCCACTCATTTTTCCTCTCCATTCCATTCCATTCCACTCCACTTCATTCCCCTCCAGTGCATTCCATTCCATTCCACTTCACTCCATTCCAGTCCTTTCCATTTTTTTTCTTTTGGCTCAATTTATTATCCTCTTTTTTTTTTTTTTTTTTTTGAGACAGGGTCTCACTTTGTTGCTCAGGCTAGAGTGAGCGCCATGGCGTCAGCCTAGCTCACAGCAACCTCAATCTCCTGGGCTCAAGCCATCCTCCTGCCTCAGCCTCCTGAGTAGCTGGGACTACAGGCATGCGACACCATGCCCTAATTTTTTGTATATATATATTTTAGTTGGTCAATTAGTTTCTTTATATTTTTAGTAGAGGCAGGGTCTCACTCAGGCTGGTTTCGAACTCCTGACCTTGAGCGATCCACCCACCTCGGCCTCCCAGAGTGCTAGGATTACAGGTGTGAGCCACTGCGCTCGGCCAATTATCCTCAGTCTTATTTTCTTTCTTCTCCTTCCTGCCCCACCCATTTACCCTATACTATTCCATATTTTATATACCTGTGTAGACCATATTAAAGCTTTGCTGAAACACAGGAGAGCATATATAAATGCTTATTTAGGCCGCGCGTGGTGGCTCACGCCTGTAATCTTAGCACTCTGGGAGGCTGAGGCGGGCGGATTGCTCAAGGTCAGGAGTTTGAAACCAGCCTGAGCAAGAGTGAGACCCTGTCTCTACTATAAAGAGAAACAAATTAATTGGCCAACTAAAAAATATATATAGAAAAAAATTAGCCAGGCATGGTGGTACATGCC
Source organism: Mirza zaza (assembly GCA_008750895.1). Lineage (NCBI taxonomy): Eukaryota > Metazoa > Chordata > Mammalia > Primates > Cheirogaleidae > Mirza > Mirza zaza. The sequence continues at coordinate 22,198 of VSMD01140547.1, forward strand.
TGTAGTCCCAGCTACTCGGGAGGCTGAGGCAGCAGGATTGCTTGAGCCCAGGAGTTTGAGATTGCTGTGAGCTAGGCTGTCACCACGGCACTCACTCTAGCCTGGGCAACAAAGCGAGACTCTGTCTCAAAAAAAATAAAAACTAAATTAATGCTTATTTAATACCTTTCTGATTAGTAATTGGAGAAAACAAGGTTCGGCTTTTCTCATTATGTTTAACTGTGTACTTTTTTATTTTATTTTTTTATTATTTTTTATTTTGGCATATTATGGGGTTACAAATTTTAAGGTTTCAATAAATGCCCTTCGCCCCCCTCCCCCTACAAGTCTGAGTTTCCAGCATGACCATCCCTGTGTACTTCATTATTTTTTGAGATACAGTCTTACTTTGTTGCCCAGGATAGAGTACCGTGGTGTTAGCTTGGCTCACAGCAACTTCAAACTTCGGGGCTCAAGCAATCCTCCTGCCTCAGCCCCCCTCCCCCAGTAGCTGGGACTACAGGTGTGCCACCACGCCCAGCTAATTTTTTTAAATATATATTTTTAGTTGTCTGGCTAATTTTTTCTATTTTTAGTAGAGATGGAGTCTCACTCTTGCTGAGGCTGGTCTCGAACTCCTGACCTCAAGTGATCCTCCTGCCTCAGCCTCCCAGAGTGCTAGGATTACAGGCTCTGAGCGAGCCACCATGCCCAGCCTAACTGTGTACTTTAAAAAAGTCTAAAAATTTGTGAGAAATGAGGCTCTTTTCCACAGTCAAATTTGCATTCATGGTTATAGAATATTCACTGCCACTAAGTGATTTTATTACAGGCCAGAAGGCACACCATCATGCTATCTACCAGCGGCTATCACTAGCAACCAGAAAGTAGTGATTCAAGTCCACCTTGAGACTTGGGTCCTGCTCCCTTTATCCAACAATTAAGTGAGCATCTAATATGTGCCAAAGTGAGTAAAGACCCAGTATTTAGTTGCCCTCTGGAAACCTGAAATCTCAAAGAACTTAAAATGGGGAAGAAAGAACCAGCAATTACAGCCCAGGGAAGGAGGGGATAAGCTATGAGGAGAGGTACACCTAGTTCACAGTGTCCAATGAAAGCTGTACCCATAGCTTTACAAATAAATAGTGGTTGAAGAGAAAGGACATACCTTTAAGAAAACTATCTAGCTGGAGAAATATTTCTAACAATTTCTAAATTTAAATTGTAGGTATGACAGTAATCTTGAAGAAGAAAAAGCTTCATAAATCCTCATCCTAAGAAACGCATTTCCTAAGTGCTCTCTCGTTCTGCACTTTTTGCAACTTGTTTAGAATCAATAATATCAATGATCAGGGGAAGGATATATTTCTTACCAAAGTTTCTTTAGTTTGCCCATTCTGATAAACTTCCTAAAATCAAGTCTATCAATTCAGAAGTCTCCTAATGGGAGGTTAGGTGATGAACCAGTCTCCAAGCTGGCTCCCAAGGATCCCTGCTGCTACCTCTTGGGTATCCATACTCTTGGTTAATCCTTTCACACATTGTACCAGGGTTAGTCTGTGTGACCAACAGAATATGGCAGAGTGATGGTATGTTACTTCAGAGATTTGGATATAAACGATATGGCAGCTTTCATCCTTGTGTGGCTTCCCATCTCTTTTGTTTTTCTCTCTTTAATCACTTGCCCTGGGGGATGCCAGCTTGTGTGTCTGAGCAGCCCTAAGGAGAGAGAGGCCCACGTGGTGAGGAACTGGGCCTGTCTCTGGCTCCCAGACACCTGAATGAACGTAGAAAACCCACCACGCCTACCAATAGCATGACGGCAACTCCATAAGAGATCTTAGCCAGAACCACTCAGTTAAGTTGCTCCTGGATTCTGGACCTTAGAAACTGTGTGAAACAATATTTGCTGTTTTAAGCTAAATTTTCAGGGTAATCCGTTACATAGCAATGGATAACTAAAATAGCAGGTTTTGAGAACAAAATGAGGCCTGAAAAATAAATGTGGTTTAGGTATTCAAATATAGATGACTTGGCCGGGCGCGGTGGTTCACGCCTGTAATCCTAGCTCTCTGGGAGGCCGAGGTGGGCGGATCGTTTGAGCTCAGGAGTTCGAGACCAGCCTGAGCAAGAGCGAGACCCCATCTCTACTACAAATAGAAAGAAATTCATTGGCCAACTAATAAATATAGAAAAAATTAGCCGGGCATGGTGCCACATGCCTGTAGTCCCAGCTACTTGGGAGGCTGAGGCAGCAGGATTGCTTGAGCCCAGGAGTTTGAGGTTGCTGTGCGCTAGGCTGACGCCACGGCACTCCAGTCCAGGCAACAGAGTGAGACTCTGTCTCAAAAAAAAAAAAAAAAAAAAAATATATATATATATATAGATGACTTGAGCAGGTAGAAGGTTCTATTTATTCCAGGTGATATCACAGTACTTACTCATCTTCAATGAAAAGGGCCTTACATGGAAATAGCACATACATATTTGCCACCTAATTTTGGCTAAAGTATTTAAAATACAAATTTTTTTCTTTTGATACAGAGTCTGGCTGTGTTGCCCAGGCTAGAGTGAGTGCCGTGGCGTCAGCCTAGCTCACAGCAACCTCAAACGCCTGGGCTCAAGCAATCCTTCTGCCTCAGCCTCCCGAGTAGCACGCGCCACCATGCCTGGCTAATTTTTTCTATATATATTTTTAGTTGTCCAGCTAATTTCTTTCTATTTTTAGTAGAGATGAAGTCTTGCTCTTGCTCAGGCTGGTCTTGAACTCCTGAGCTCAAGTGATCCACCTGCCTCAGCCTCCCAGAGTGCTAGGATTACAGAGGTGAGCCACTGTGCCCAGCCCTAATTTTTTTTATTTTGCCAAAGTTGCATGACTGAATAAACTCATATGAGTTTTTTAAAAATGTGATTTATTAGCTACATGAAGTACTAAATTAGAATGCCCAACTTGAAAATTATACCATATTTAGTTTGTATATAAAAATGTGATCAGTTCTATAAACAAGGACTTTTTAAAGAAAATTAAAATTTGGTTTAAAATATTCGAAGCACATAAACTCTTTGAAGATTAGCCATGGAGTGCAGAAGAAGGGGTTATGGGGGTGGCTAATTATCCCAGAGCAAGTTTTCAACTCAAACCAAAATGTTACCACCATGCAAAGATTCAATGGACAGTGAAGTAATTTATGGCAGATTCCTGAGATCCAAGAAGTTGAAATGGATCCTAGCATTCTGGGAGGCTGAGGTGGGAGGATCACTCAAGGTCAGGAGTTCGAGACCCGCCTGAGCAAGAGCAGAGGTCAGGAGTTCGAGACCCGCATGAGCAAGAGCAGAGGCCGCCATCCCTACTAAAAATAGAAGTTAGCCAGACAACTAAAAATATATAGAAAAACTTAGCCGGGCATGGTGGCACATGCCTGTAGTCCCAGCTACTCAGGAGGCTGAGGCAGGAGGAAAACTTGAGCCCAGGAGTTTGAGGTTGCTGTGAGCTAGGCTGACGCCACGGCACTCTAGTCCCGGCAACAGAGCAAGCCTCTGTCTCAAAAAAAAAAAAAAAAAAAAAAAAAGAAGTTGAAATGGTCAGGGTTTTTAGTGCCTTTGGAGTTCCTCCCTTGTATGCTTGTAGAACTTACCATGAGGAAGGATCCTTACTCTTGCAGGAAAGGATCCTGTCATTTAACAGGGAACAGATGCTGTTCAAGCAGGCATGCCTGCTTTAAATTCTAATGTGGAACAAGATAATGGGATAAGTACATAAAGATTTAGGACCAAGAAAAATCCTAGGATATAATTTCACAGCGTAGAAGTCTGAATCTCTAAATGAAGCCTGGCTGCCTAGATATACTCTGGTCAGTTCAAGTGGTAAAAATGAAAAGATGAAGTGAAAAGCAGCTGTGAACAGCAGGAGCATAACAGTTCCTCTACTTGCTCCCCTTTTACTTCCCTGATCCCCTTAGCCGTTATTTATTCTCAGTGCTCCTGTCTTTTTCATAGGTTTTATGGGCCTTATCTCAGTGTCCTTGCATGACAGGGTAACAAATCATGTGCTAAAACATGCTTCATCTTTAGGAAGAAAAATGCAGCTGCTCAACCTATTGAATGAGCTACACTGTAAACACAAACAATAAAACATGGTGAACACTTGCTTCCATGTGCAGGGGTTTATTATTGGATCCATCCCAGTTCATGCCCCAGCCCATTAATAGAAGATTTCTTTCGAAGGGCCAGTCCAGCTAACAAAATTTTCCTTGGCTTAAAAACAAACAAAAAACCAAAAAACCCAAACCCCCCCCCCAAAACCAACCCTTCCCCCCCCCCCCCGCACTAGTTAACCTGTTACTTGTAAGGAAAATTCCAGGACACTACACCCAAAGCCTTAAAAATGCTTTCCAATCACAAATCTAAGAAAATCAAACTCAGATCCTAATGGTTTTCAATGCCAGGTACTTCAAGAGAAACCAGTCATTTTTTCCCAGACCGTCTGGAAGAGAAAAAACTCACCTTTGGCTGCGCAGCCCGATAGTCCTGGCTGGGATGGTTGGACAGTTGAAGGTGAGAGGAAATGTACCTCTCTTCTATGATTCCATAAGCTCCTACGTCTTCTTCTATTACATTGCATTTGTAATTGCCAGCTTCCTTCCTCACCTCTACACCAAAAGTTCTATGAAGATAGGAACAAGTATTGCCAGGATTTGGCACAGTGCCTCTTATCAGATACTCAATAAGTTTTTGGATATAAAACCACTGAAACCTGGAGACACAATGTGGAGTAGCAGAAAATGAAATAAACATCTTGGTTCTCGACTTTATAACTGTTATTATGACTCCAAGTCAAAAATTCTCTGGATTTACTCTTGGATGTATAAAACAGTGAGACTGGATTGCTAAGGGTTCCTCTAGCACTGTAATTCTATGTACACATGGACAAAGCATGTTTAAAACTTTAAGACTGAATGTTGAATGAACACACCAGAATTCGTAAGTGCAAATGAATACTAGTCTTTTTTTTTTTTTTTTTTTTTGAGACAGAGTCTCACTTTATTGCCCAGGCTAGAGTGAGTGCCATGGCGTCAGCCTAGCTCACGGCAACCTCAAACTCCTGGGCTCAAGCAATCCTGCTGCCTTAGCCTCCCGAGTAGCTGGGACTACAGGCATGTGCCACCATGCCCGGCTAATTTTTTCTATATATATATTAGTTGGCCAATTAATTTCTTTCTATTTATTTATAGTAGAGGACGGGGTCTCACTCTTGCTCAGGTCGAACTCCTGAACTCAAACGATCTGCCTGCCTCGGCCTCCCAGAGAGCTAGATTACAGGCGTGAGCCACCGCGCCCAGCCGAATATCAGTCCATTTAAAGGTGGGTACTTTTGCAAATTAATTACTCATTCAACTATGGAAACCAATTTGGAATCTTTTTGTAGCTTTTAAAAAACTAACAAGAGCAACATATATATACTACTAAAAATAAATCAGAAATCATAAAGGGGGAAAGGAATTCAACCATAATCATACAAAGACAATCATTACTACATTCTGGGTTTAAATCTAAGTTTTCCTGCTATAAACATAGCCTGTATGCCTACATTTTTTTCCTTTATAAAACAAGGGTTATTCTACATTGGTAACCTGTTTCTTTTACTTAATATAGCATGCATATCTTTACACATACGTTGTAAGCACAGTAATCTGGAGAGTGGCAATATTAATTTACTTAACCAATGACCCACTGCTGTATATTTAGGTTATCTGTCACCATTACAAAAAATGCTGCACTAATGCCCTGGAAGTTAAAATTTTATGCACATAATTATGTTCTTTGAATAAATTTCCAGAAGTGAATTTTTTGTAGCAAGTCTGCAATTTTGTCCTTTTTTTTGGAGACAGTGTCTCACTCTGTTGCCCAGGCTAGAGTGCCGTGGCGTCAGCCTAGCACACAGCAACCTCAAACTCCTGGGCTCAAGTGATCCTTCTGCCTCCGCCTCTCGAGTAGCTGGGACTACAGGCATGTGCCACCATGCCCGGCTAATTTTTTCTATATATATTAGTTGGCCAATTAATTTCTTTCTATTCATAGTAGAGATGGGGTCTCGCTCTTGCTCAGGCTGGTTTTGAACTCCTGACCTCGAGCAATCCATCCGCCTCGGCCTCCCAGAGTGCTAGGATTACAGGCGTGAGCCACCGCGCCCAGCCTCCCTGGCTAATTTTTTCTATATATTTTTAGTTGGCCAATTAATTTGTTTCTATTTGTAGTAGAGATGGGGTCTCGCTCTTGCTCAGGCTGGTCTCAAACTCCTGGCCTTGAGAGATCTTCTGCCTCAGCCTCCCAGAGTGTTAGGATTACAGGCGTGAGCCACCAGACTCGGCCAAGCCTGCAATTTTGAACTGTTGATTTGTATGCAGTTTTTTCTCTTTGGCAGCAAATTTCTATCTAAAATTTAGATAGCAGATGTATAATCACTGGAAGGAGCCAAAAGTCAATGGGGTCAAGTCTGGTGATTAAAGTGAGTGATCAAGCTAGGCAATACTATTTTTGCTTGAAAGCCTCTGACTACATACAGCAATGTGAATGGTTTTCACATGTGACTCAAAGTAGTTCTGAAGGCAATTATAAAAGGAATTCCAAAACTATTTTGGACAATTCGTTCATTACTAAAGTAAACATATTACTTCCCTGGGAGACAACTATGAAGGGGATGAACAGAGGTAGGTGATAATGCTTTCTTAGGATTCATAAGGTTACAGTCATATCTCATTCACACACATAAAAATTCTTAACGGTTAAATCAAGCAATTCATTTAAAATAGATGTACTGGTTCACCTAAAACTTTAATATTTGCAATTTTTTTTCAGTATGACATTTCTCATAAACACTTATTTACCACTTGAGTGGTATTTCACATACATTATCTTTTCAATTTTCACAATGCTACCACAAATATCAGTATTACTCTCCTCATTTTGTAGATGAGGAAACGGAGACTCAAAGAAAAATAAGTCATTTGCCTAAGGTAATACAGCTGATCAAAGGCAGAACCATGCTGTCAATACAAACCTGTTTGGCTTCAAACACCATGTTCTTTTCATTTTCTGACCTTGCCATGTAGCACCTTCAAATAATTCTTTTTTTTTTTTTTTGAGACAGAGTCTCACTTTATTGCCCAGGCTAGAGTGAGTGCTGTGGCGTCAGCCTAGCTCACAGCAACCTCAAACTCCTGGGCTCAAGCAATCCTGCTGCCTCAGCCTCCCAAGTAGCTGGGACTACAGGCATGCGCCACCATGCCCGGCTAATTTTTTCTATATATATTAGTTGGCCAATTAATTTCTTTCTATTTATAGTAGAGATGGGGTCTTGCTCTTGCTCAGGCTGGTCTCGAACTCCTGAGCTCAAACGATCCGCCCACCTCGGCCTCCCAGAGAGCTAGGATTACAGGCGTGAGCCA
>VSMD01140548.1:0-14043 GCA_008750895.1 Mirza zaza
ACAAGCGTGAGCCACTGCGATCAGCCCAAAATATTCTTTTTTATTTTCTTCTGTGTTTTCCATTTCCACAATGAACATATGTGACAGTTAAAAAATAAATATGCATTTTTAAATTTTTACCTTATATAATAGGTGAAGATTCTCTTTCCTCATTCAGCATCCTGGGAAGATATGTACTCCATTCTTAACTGTGTTATTTTAAAAGGCACAAACCCCAATTGTCTCAAACTAGCCTAAGCCTTTCATGACTCTATCTAAAGATACTTCTAGATCTATGCAATTTAAAATTTCAGCTTACTAATCCCTTAATACTGCCTACAAGACATTCAGCAGTTTCAAATATTCCTGTAGCTACAAAACCAGCAAATACAAGCAACCAGTTTCCCCCAAGTTCAGATACAAAATCTAGCAATCTTGATAGGTAACAGCTTTTAAATGTTTTATTTATGTCAACTTATCTGTATTCCTCATAAAAATACCTGCAAAGCCAGCAAGAGGAACATTTTAAAGCACAAGAAGTTGCTTTAATGTAACACAGAAATTTGGGAGAATTCCTCTACAGATTTCTGAAAACTTACCCACGAACTGCCTATTATATTTGCAACTATTAGCTGCCGCTCAATTCAATAAATTAATGCACACTTTAAAACTGCCTCTTTCATGAATGCCAGCAAGTTAATGAATAAGTAAAATCCAGGCCAACACAGAAAGTAAAATGAAAAAAAAAAAATTATTGTAATTTCTGAAGGAAAAAGCAAAGTTTCCAAATATATTACCTACATCTTCTCTGGTTTCTTTTTCTTCTCCTTCTTCTCCTTCTTCCCACTTACATCTCAGTGTTAAGTTCCATACTGGGCCTAGGGGACAACTTCAGGAACAATGCTGGCCCCAATACAATTGAGAAGGACAACATTTTCCTTCCCAAGCCTGATCTACGCTTTCTTTTCCTATCATTGGCACCTGTGGTCCTGATTCTTTCTGGCCTCTAGTATCTTCTCACCCCTTTCTCGCAAACCCTATCAAAACTCCGCTTTCAAAAATAAGCAAAAACAAGCCAGACCCTGGTGGCTCACATCTAGAATCCCAACACTTTGGGAGGCTGAGGAGGGAGGATCACTTGAGGCCAGGAGTTCGAGACCAGCCTGGACAAAATAGAGAGACCCCCTATTCCCCATGTCTGCAAAAAACAAAACTTAAAAAAAATTAAGATAAATAAATAAACAAAAACAAAAGCAAGCAAAACAAATTAAGTACAATGGAAAACAGACAATTAAGTTCAAGAGCCAAGAATCAACCAATGAGTAGGGAACAGTTTCAAGGAGAGGAGGGAAAGGAATCAGGAGAGAAGGGTAGGCTGCCCTAAAACTGCCCTGTGCCCTGCCCTGAAACCTCCCAGTGTGACCACAGGAAGGCTGGCCCCAGTAGTGTGGTGAGACTAGAGGTATTTGGGCTTCCAGGCCAGAGAACCCTGGTTTAAGTGTCTTGGAACTTTGGACCAATTAAACGATTTGAGCCTCAGTTTTGTCATCTGTAAAATGGGATGATTAAGTAGGATCCTGTCACCAAAGGCCCAAGCCCAGGGCCTGATGCTTTAGCAAGTACTCAAAATGGCTAGTATCATGATGCTAATTATGGTTATGTTTACATTTTCAATAACAAAAGAAATAAAGAGGAATGTTCTCTGCTCTGCTTTCCTGATAGGGAAAGTGAATGCCAAGCCTGAGGCCGGTACTTGGAAAGTTATGAGAAAAATAAATACCTCTGTGTCTGCAAATAATCCTTTCTTGCTCCAAGAAAGCGATACCTATTAATAAAATGTAAAGCGTGCATACTCATCACTTCGTAAGGGAAAAACCTAAACAGCCACAATACCCAAAACATCAATGCAAAATTAAAGCAACAGGATCATGTCAAAGAAGAATTGTGAACTTTTATTCTCTCCTTTGTTCGATTCTCTACCGCTGCCAACTAACCTTAGGTTAGTTAGGCAAATATATTTCACGTTAAGCCACACTTGGAAAGCAAAGGACAGAGGCTTGCTTCCTGAGAGGGTGCCACCTCCTGCTTGTCTTTTACACCAGCAGGGAGGGTCTCAGTGCAAACATGGCTCCCAGAGTCCATCACTCATGGGCTCTTATCCTACTGTGTTTCCCCGAAAATAAGACAAGGTCTTGTATTTATTTTTTCTCAAGAAGACACCCTGGGGCTTATTTTCAGGGGATGCGTCATTTTCCCCTCAAAGCCTCAGCTTGCAGCACGCACAGGGTGGCCAGGACCTGACAGGGGGAGCCGACCTTGTTGGGGCTGCCCGCACCTTTCTGGTCACCTCTGGGACAGCAGCTGTCACAATGGGGCAGATGAGAAGGGCTGCTCGTCTTCTTTCCTGCTCTGCGATAAAATGCATGGGTTGTGCATATGCGCTGCATAGCCACACCCATCGCTAGGGCTTATTTTCAGGGTAGAGCTTCTATTGTGCAAATGTTTAGAAACCCTGCTAGGGCTTATTTTATGGGTAGGTCTTATTTTCGGGGAAACACAGTACAAGCAGCTTCCTCTAAGGTGGATGCAGTATTTGTAGTGACTCAGGACATTTCATGATGGGCTGGAGGCCCTTAGCATAAAGCACCTTGTCGTTTTTATTGCCTCTCTTTAAAAAAAACAGTTGCACAACAATTTTTATTTTATTAATAGATCTATATTCCCTGTAGCAAGAAAGGATTATTTGCAGACGTTAAAGTATTTATTTTCCCCATAACCTTCAAAGTATTGGCCTCAGGTTTGGAATTCGCTTTCCCCGATCAGGAAAGCGGGATGGAGAAAATTCTTCCGAAGTGACCAGTGAAGATTAACAGCCTGGTTCGGGAGCTTGCGTGTAGCGCTGCACGTCACGTTAACATTTTTGTCTTGCCAGAGCAAAAAGGGCACATTTTGACCTTCTGTCGGTCACCCTCTCTCATTACCGTGTTTCCCTTCCAAAGGAGCTATGGATGCCCCGTGTGCCTTGAGAACCAGGGGGAAAAAAAAGCAGAAAAGACTGTAGCTGAAAAACCTCCTGAGTTGATGCAAATAATCACGATAATAAAAATAACAGGGCAAACCAAAAAGAATCAAAAGCCAAGCATGCAACTCCTGGTAAATTAGACTTTTAAATATGCTATTGACATCAGAGGCTTTTTTTAATGCCACTGTCTCCTTAAATTTGGCAAGGGGAATCACTAATCACTTGAGGTTAAATTTATACAGATCGTGGAATACAAGAGCGGGGCAAAGACCACGTGACGGTGAACCGAAAGGGAAAAAAGAGAATCGGCGGAGAGAAAGGAGAGCGATGTGCAGAGGAAATGTCCTCTTTGCAGGCCGCTCAAAATACGAATCCAGCAACAGTGGTTATTTCAAGCCTCGGTCTTTGGATTCCTGCCTACCTAAATGGCAAGTCGTTTTAAGAGCCTCAAAAAACTCTTGCCAGGCACAAAGATAGAAACTCACTGTAGTATCAAGCAGCTTTTAATAGATGTAAACTCAGGGCGGATAGGAGAGTTGCATAACTTCAAGCGTATGGCTGTCACTAGATGAGCTGCCAGGTTTCCCTCGTCATCACCCGGCACTGGCGGGGGCCGCAGGCCGCATGTGGGACAGCATTCGGGGACACGATGGCCCAGCTTTAATGGGGGCCTCATGAGCACAACTTTCCAATTTTCAGTCCATGTGGTTCCCAGGTGAAACAGTTTCCCTTCCTGTCTCCTAACACAGCTATACCCAGGCAGATCTAGAGACACTGGGCTCTGCTTTTTCTTGCTGTCATCCTGACAGTGGAGCCAGGGAAAGCCAGCGACCCAGGTACAACCCACCAGATCTCCCAAGACAGTCACAGAAACAGAAATCTGTCAGAGAAGAACCTTCCTTAGAACACGCCATTTTGCATATCTTTTATTAACTGGCCATCTACTGAAATTAAAAATTGTGCGTCGTGTAAACCTTCGGCGCCAAAACCCTGACCTAACCATCTTGGACTTGCCTTGCCTTAAGAATCGACGTTCAGATGTTCTCACGTTGCTCAGTCAATGGTCCACCAAATTTATGAATGGGCATCTAAGCGCTCAGGTCAAAAACCACTTTATGAAATACTCCAGGGAACACAGAAATAAATGAGATGTGGTCTCCACCGTCAAAGACCATGTTCTTCCCAAATTTAATGTTTGCTCCCTGACAGGAATTCCTAAATCACCCCTCCCTCCAGTCAAAGACCACCTGTATTGCTTCCTTTGGCAAATTGAGACTCTTATCTTCTTTACCCACCTACCACCCACAGGGTGTGTTTCCCTTCCAGGTCTCCAGGGTGTGTTCCTCTCCTAGGCTCATGGCCTCGGTGGTAATGGCCTCTTCACATGTCCCCAGACATGGGGGTCCACGAACCATTCATTTTGCAAACCTTCCAATATCATCACATCACCCTTTTGAAAGATTTACTGGAGCTCTTTGCTGCCCATGAAATCAAATCTAGATTCCTCCGTGGACACTCAGATCGGGACCCCCATCAAAGGAACAGACCCCGAAATTAGGAAACCTGGCATAACTAAGATAATTTAGCTGGTGGTGTTCCCAGGCAAGTCTGAATGTGTTAAGTGAGAATCACATTTGAACTGGCCTCACCTGCAGTATTTGGGCCTGCGTTAATTTTTGTGAGTGGCAGCCCACTTTTGTGCATATAAATTGGGTAATTACGATCGTAAATTGGAATTTTTTGCATTTAGAATCAGCACCTGTAAATAACAGAGAAAGAAGGCCAATTGAAACTTTGGCCCTTCCTGTTTGAAAGCGGCACTTTCTAGACAGCTTGAAGACTGGGATTTGATGAGCCCTCACCGAAAAGGAAAGAAGGGAATTGGGGGAGTTGGGGGGGGGAGGAGTACCTAGCCATTCTGTTTGTGCATTATTTTCTATTTAAAGATAATAATGTGGTGCAGAAAAGTTGAAACGCGAAAATTACATATTTGGGCATCTCATCTCAACTTCCAGCAGAGGAACGATTGTCACAAAATTACCACGCTTGTGTTGGACATAATCCGTGAGAGGTTTGACAGCCTGAAAGCTCACGGGTGCCCGGAGACCCCAGGAGAACTGGTCCTAGAGCGAATCCTGACCTGTGCATTTCTAGAAAGATCTCGGCCAGCAAACAGACTTTGTTGAGGATGAAGTGTGCCGATCCGTTGCCATTTGTAAAATGCTGTCCCCTGAGATGCACAAGTATTTGTGTGTTGACCTTAACCTTAATCACTTAACCTCCTTAGACCTCACGGCTGCTGTGGCGAAATTGACTTGTCGGGAAATGAAACTGACATGGTGGGAACACCTGCAACCTGCGATTGACCTATGTCGTCTCATCCGATCCTAACAACACCGTGCCTTAGATGTTATTGTCCCCATTTTACAGATTAGGAAACTAAGAGAGGTCCAACAACCTATTCGAACTCCCTTCCCTGGGGAGTGGCACAACTAGAATGTATGACCGGCTGGTCTAGGTAGGTGATTCTTGACAAGACAGGGGCGATGGAAGGAGGGTTATTAGCCCTTGGAACCACTCCCCCAGGCTGGGTGTTTGAGCAGGCAGAGCAGCACAGACACTGTTGCTATTAGGGACACGTCCCATTCTCCAACGATATTAATACACAAGGCAAGACTGGAAGCCTTGGTCTGACTTCAAAGCTCTGGCACTGTTTCACCCTGTCTCCCCGACACCTTTAAGGTCTCTTCCAAGCCAGAGAACATTTCAAAAGTTTTCATCAATAGCTAAGAAACTCAAGTCAACCCAGGACCTTTGGACTTGGTGTATGCAACATGTGATCTGTAACGCTGTTTTCAAAGCCCACATAACGTTTGAACCAGTCATAGAGATGTCACGGGACTCGAGAGGTAGTAGAAACGACTTCCTTGAACCGGTTTCCCCTACTGATCCTGACACCGCACCTCTCCACATTATTTTTCTCTTTTATAGTAAAGGCGACACAGACATTTGCTAAAATGTGAATGAAATCTGGGAGCTTAACAGGCTCAAGCATCAGCGTTCTTGGAGACTCCTACACTTGGGCTGTTTGACATGCACACACACACATGCACACATACACACTGCAGTCCATGGCAACTAGATTTATTTGATCAGATTACACCTGGGAGAGTGCAGAGGGATGGGCTAGAAGCAAGTTGGTTTGGAAGGGAAAATGAGATTAGGACAGACACAGAGCTCTGGGTACTTCCTCGGGGGCCACAGGGGGTGGGGGCCGCTGAACAGCCCAGAAGGAGAGGCTGGAGGGGGTGTGCCGTGCAGGGTATCCCAACAGGAGAAAGCAAACCCTCCCCCCTCTCTGAGGAAGCTCTGCACCCATGCTGCAACTTGACTGATGTGGTTTTTAGAACCTATCGTCTACACGGCTGGTTCTTTCCAAGACAGAAAGAAATGGAGTCCCCGCAGCGCCTGTGTGCAGGCTGTGCTAGAACAGCGAGACACAGGCGCACTCCTGGTGGCTTGTCACCCAATTGCTCAAGAAAGTTTACCTGGAGCTTCTCCCAGCTCTCCAAAGCCGTCTCCCACCCGTGAGTGGGGCTGAGTGTGTTTACGCAAATATCAAAGTTCTGACTTAGCCGTGGTTGGTCAGGGAGATGTTCACTGATACTATTAAAGAGCAAAATTTGGGTCTGACAAGGGGACCTGTGACCAGCCATTTATGGGAATTGTCAATGTTACAGATGACCCAAACGAGCGGCTGTCGGTAGCCTTTGAAGTTCTATTTTATTTCAACAGCGACACTTAACGTTCTGCACGACATGCACTTTCAAGGAATATAAAGAAAGCTGTAAGACAGAGAAGTACTCCAGAGCTTCAGAAAATTACCAAAAGACATGCCATAAATATAAACTGATAGGCAAGGGGGCCACTAATGATGGTTACGATGATGGCAGCAATGGCAACCAACTCGACCACAGACTTACAGTGCGTGGCAGTCATTAGCCCCTTGAATCCCCTCAACGAGGATGGGAGTTGGGTACTCATATCCTCCTCATCTCATCCATGAAGAAACTCCAGTGCACAAAGACTCAGTCTGTCGTCCACAGCCACGCAGTGAATCAGAGGTGGACCCGAGTCAAGTTCGGGCAGCTGGCTGAGTGTCCTTGCTGACCTTGCACCAGAATGGGTGTGTCGGAACCGGTCTCAGTGGCCTCTGAGGCATCTCACAGCAGCCCTGCCATTCCACAGGAGAACACCTACTCCAGCAGGGGTGGGGGCAGAGGCATAACCCACGTCTGTGTCTGTGTGGTTACGTGTCCAAGAAAAGGTGTTGAAAACTTCTGGCAGATCTAATTTTTCCCTTTTCGTCCACTGGTTTGGCTTTTTACAGCAAAGGGGCTCTGAGATCGTGGGTTTCTAGAGGACAGAAGCTCTATTTTTTTTCCTAAACAGCCTAAATAAATAACAAAAAAGGGACACACACGAAAACAATAAAGACAAAAACTAATGAATGGTTTTAAGGGTTTTCACTGGGAACTGAATTTTAATATATGCAAGATTTCTGTTACCTCTGGCATATTTTTGCAACGGTCAACAAGAGAGACCTCCTTCTCCCCAGAGATCAAGTGAGGACTGGAAATACTATTGGGAGAAGTGTTTTACTAAGGATCTATTTTCCTATAAAAATGAGTTTACTGTCAACTTAAAGAAGTAGTATTCCAATCCTGTAATGCCAATGACGGGCTTTCGGAGTTGGGTCAGGCAGACAGCCCCAGTATGAGCCTCAACACATATTATTCATATACAATTGTAGATAGGGCATCAGTTGGGCAAGACGAAAGGAAGCCATTCGAAGCAAAAGGCCTAAACAGTATCTGAAAACTAATTTAAAATAATAAAAATACTATCATGTGATACAGTGCTCTAAAGAGGTTCTAGGATAAGGATCTTGTCTTTGAATACATGCATATTCACATGTATGTTCAAAAATAACCATGACATTTAGCTACTGTGCAACTGCCAAATTGAATCCAGTTTTGACGCTACCTATTACCAACATGGCGGTCTGTCCATAATCCATTAACACTGCCCCAGGCTCTGTGGCCTAAAAGGCATCATTTGTTCTTCCGAGTCCTGGCACTTTGCCATATTTTTTTTCCCCTCTTCAAACCCCACATTCACATGTCTGTCTGGTGATGGGCCTTCTCACTTCCCTCCCGTGCCCTGCATGGATGTGTCCATCCTATTGGCAAGATTTTTCTGATAGTCTCTTAAATGACCTTTACAGGAATACATGAAATGAGACCTCAGGGTGCCACGCGTGACTCCCAACTCTGATCTCTCTCTGTGAGCTTTTAAACAATTTGGGGGAGGGGAGCATGTGTGTGTACAAATGCACATGTGCATTTGAGTGTGAAAACTGAGGCGAGCATCACCCGGGGACCTTGTATTCCCCAGGCTCTCAACCTCCCTGGGGTATGTTTCCTATTAAGGGTTTATTTTCCTCTAAGAAGTGATCTTTCTGGCCCCAGAAGGAGGTTCTATTCCCATTTAATGGCTGTTAGAAGCTCCCTGAGATTGGGTTGGGCAGGTGGTCTCTGAACACAGGTTTCAATGCACATCATCCAAACGGGACATAAGATCGGGGCTGAGAAAATTCAGTTTCAGAGATGGGTGAGAAGGAGTCAGGTTGTCATTCTTGTTCCATCTTAGGTAATTCACTTAACTCGTGTCTTCACCTCTTAGATAGTAAGGAGAAATCGCTCCTTCCCCCTTCCTACCTCATTAGAGCATTCTGTGGGCGATTATACGATGCGTTTGGAGTCCCCTGTACGTGCCGCTTGCCTTGCTAATGTTAGAATTATTGGTATTATCACGATTTGACACTTGCCGATGGCCCTGGGGGAGATGGGCATTCTCTGGCTGACATGCAAATAATGATGCATCCAATTTGTTACAGCTGCACCGAGTCACAGCCTGTTGATAAATAGAAACGCACAAGTCACACACTTCTGCCCGGCCTCAAGCACGGCACGGATCCCAGCCCTATTTTCAGTTAATAGAGCTTTGCTGAGATGTGTCACCAAGTGCAAACCTCTTACAAACTTCCTCACCCGTGGCTCGGTCCCGATCACAGGCAAGAGTGGTGCAGAGTGAGAAGGTCACACTGAGCCTCTTACATTATAAAAAGAAAAGGCCCCCCGTGTGCCGGATCCAACGACCATACAAATCTGAAAGTCGTTGACTCCCTCTGGGCAGTAATCTATCCACCTGTCTCTCCGGCATTCTCCCCTGGGGGACCTCAGCAGCTGCTCCCAGTTAACGCAATGAGGACCAAGCTCCCCTCTTTCTGCCAAGCACCCCACTCCCCCCACACCCCCCGCCGGGCACACATTCAGTTTGAGGCGATTATTGGCAATTTCACTTTCTCCAGCAAATTGTCTCAACTGGGTTGTTCCGTCCCTCCTGCCACAGCCGAGCTCCTGCCTGTTGACTCTGATGTGTCTTTCACAGAATCTCATTTTCGTCCCTGTCACTGGAGTCCAAATGCCAACATACTGATTATTCTTGCTGTGACAAATACAGTATCTCTTCAGCAGTCTCTTCAGGTCTTAGTCTCCCGAGTAAAAAAAATCCTCTCCTCTCTCCTCCAGCTTTTTCCTAATATCGCATGCTGAGATCACCACCGTCCCCTTTCTGTCCCTCGTTCAGGACATTTTTTTTCGTGTCGGTTCTGAAGTGGCATCTTTTCCTAAGTTCTGCTGCACCTGTTTCCTGCCCGTCTTCTGCGTGTCACGGGCAGCCTCGGGTCAGCGGCACAAATCCCTTCTTTCCCCTCCTGGTAGGCTGTCGCCGAGCTTAATTTTAGCACTCTGCAAATGACAGTAAGTCCTGCTGATCAGATCAAAGCGTTGGTCTCCGCACGCTGGCCAGACTTGGGATGGATCTTCACGGCATTGCAAACAGCCCCCCCTCCCTCCGACATTTCTTAGGAGTCAGCTAAGGAGCATTCGGGCATGCGACATCATGGGACAAGTTCACACATTCACAGGTAACGGCTCTCCGGGCGGGATCATTGAATGTGAAAGTGACGCTTGGTCTCCGACTGCCCTGTGGTACCACCAAAGGACAGACCTCTGCAGAAATGCATTTTCAGACACAGTCACCTATCTGGGAAGGATGTCCTCATGGCGACATGGCAGGGCTGTAAAATCTCCCCGGAGAGTGTCGCATTTAGGACATCCTAAAGCACAACCATTTGGGCCAGCATGGCCTTTGTATCAGTAGATGTGATGTCCGTTTGGTAAACGCTCTGAAACCCAGCACCCCTAAATCCCAGGGCGTCTGGTCTGTCCTCACACCTGTGACGACAAGAATGTCTTCCCCAAGCTTTTGGATTGAAAAGTAGCCAACGGGATTTTTCCATAAATACTAGAACTCTTGCTTCTTCGTGTTTTGACTATGCCCACGAAACCCTTTGGCGAGGAAAGGATTCCTGATCTCCATTTGCTCTTTACTGGCTGCTTGACTGTCAAAGAATGGTTGAGAAGACCTCCCTTTGCTACCTCTCAGCGGCCTCGGGGAGACTGGCCCAAAGGCACAGTCAGTTCCCTCCGGCTCTCTCTCTCGGAACATCTCCGGTATCCCAGGAATTTAAATGTTAAGATGTTGACAGAGGGCTGACATTTCCCATCTGAAGTCTGGAAGGAGATCAGTCCTGTGAAACAGACAGGCTGATCTTGAAATAAAGCTCACTGGAGTGTGATGAAGAGTCACTCTCAGAGGCCAAGTATTTATCAGGTGACAGAGGTCACTGAAAAGCCCACTAAGGGCAGTTAAAATAGCAGAGAGGCTGGGTTTTGCTCTTTTTCTCACATTCTCTTGCTTCACGTGAAAATGTAGGGAAAGCAGATCATTTCCCTTCTTCCTTCCACCCTACCCTGTACATATTTTATTTATTGCCTTCCTGTATATTAATTTTATTGCAGAAATATTCTAATGCTCCAAATTAATTAGATTTTAATTAAAGTAATATGCATGTTGAAAGATACAAGACTAAAGGGCCAAAAAGGCAAGGACCTCTGAGTTTCCGCACTTGGTACAGTGTGTGGCGCATAGCAGGTGCTCACTAAGCATTTGTTTAATAAACGGAATAATGAAGAAATGGAAGCCATCTGCTTCACAAGTTTGGGTTAAGAATTAAAGGAGTTGACTCTTCCTGCCACAGAGTTCCTTTCTCTTCACAAGATAGCTGGAGAAATCTCTCTCTGCTCTAGGCTTCCAATCTGTTTTCACAGATAGCAGGTCAAGAATGGTCACTTCATTCCCTCCACCAGGCCACCAAATATCCAGGTCAGCCAGGAAGGCCCAATATGTCCAGCAGAAGAGTCTGAGCTCAGATTACAGAATCAGATATTGCTCCACATTGCTCAAGAACTTCCCTGGAAGGTCCTAGAAAATACCTCCCTATAGAAGGGATGTCTTCAAAAGAAGTCTCCCTCCTTGAACAGGGAGTGGTCAAAGTTAACCCCTGGCCAGCACCCCTGACCTTGGCTGTCCTTGGCAGCCCTCACAATCTGTGTTCCAGAGAGGAGTCTGAAGCAATAGTTCAGTTCTAGTTTACCTGGTCAGCAGCAAAGGCTAAACATAAGAGGGATATTGAATAATTCCAGATTTCACTACGCTTTTAATTGTGTAAGTTAAAAGTCTAAGACAGCATCTTCTTGAGATAGTTTGAGTATAAGCCTTCCCAAAGACATGGCAATAAACTTCAGATCTCGTGAGTTCTTTTCATCCCTGGAAATCTGCAAACAGCTTTTTAAAATACTCACATATTAACCTAAAAGAAAAAAAGACCCACATGTGGAAGGGTCTACTTATCTACTTTATTCCTCTAGTGGGACGCTTTCTCATTTGGTGGGACACAAATTTGTATTTATCATGTACGAATCCAATCTGGCCAAAGGAAACCATGGTCGAATAAACTTTCCACATCCAACTTTAGAACAATTCCTACCAATCACTCATCATTGTCCTCAAATAAATTGGCCAAAACCAAATGCAAGTTTTACTTAAGTAAATATCTGGCAAGCTGATTAAAAAGTAAATATGAAGATCAGAATTTTCTAACATAGCCTTGGATCTACATCAGAAAATGAAAGAATTAAAGAGGATGAAACTATTATGAAACTATGTAACATTTTTTTTCAGTTAAAGTTTCACTGATGAATTTATGTATAATCCATACTTACACATTTACATATATGTAAATAATTCATTATATAGACATCTATATGTGCACATTATTCATAATTGAAACCTTATCAAATTCAAATATTATTATAAACCATGTGTAATGTTCCTCCATAAGAGCCTATTTTGACGTCAACTGTTGCATTAAATTTCAATTCTGGCACTGACTGCTTGGAGTTAAGTGCAGACACACAAGTTCAAGGGCACTTTACACAAGACTGCCCTCACTTCAGATGCCAGCCACAGGGGGTGGCCCCAGGGCACCCACACTTTTGTCCAACTGGCTACACATCCAAGGGGTTTCCATGACCCCCCACGGGTTTGATGAGTGACTAGAACAACTCACAGAATTCAGAGAAGTGCTGTACTGGTGATCAGCCTCATTATAAAGGACACAAGTTAGAATAAGCCAAGTGAAGAGACAAGGTCTACCAGGGCCTTAAATGCAGAGCTTCCATATGCTCTCCCCATGAATCAGGGCCCATCACTCTCTTGGCACACGGATGTATCCACCAACCAGGAAGCTCTCCCAGGTTTCAGTGGTGTCCAGAGTTTTTATTGGGGTTTCACGACATAGGCATGATTGAAAACACAATCTCCCACCCTCCTTTCTCCTTGGAGGTCAGGCGGCCTCAAAGCCCCAACAGGTTGATAATTATCCTGCATACAGAGATGTACAAATGTAAGAGAATGTCCTTGCTATTAGAAAATGTGCTCCTGGGTATTTATGATCACCATGATATGTCTGTACCCCACTCTCTAATGATCCCACAAAAGAGACAGAAGGGAGGATAGTGGTAACTGATAAAGCAAATTGGGTAAAAAAGAAGCGATAAGTGATATTCTTGGAAAAGGGTATACAAAAGTTCTTTCGACCATATTTGCAACTTTTCGTTAAGTTTACAGTTCTATCCAAAAACAATAAAAATAAAATCCATGTGTTGCAAAGAATATCCATAACTGATCTAAAAGACACACAGACAGATGTGCTGTGATTTTTGTACTTTGCTCCTTGTTCTAATATTGGATGGATTGATAAAGCCATGTTCTCATCTGTTATTTTCATTCTAAGGATTTAATTAATTAATTAATTGTTTATTTATTTAGTTTTAGAGATAAGGTCTTGCTCTGTCACTTAGGCTGGAGTACAGTAGCACGATCATAGCTCATTGTAGCTTCTAACACTTGGTCTCAAGAGATCCTCCTGCCTCGGCCCTCTGAGTAGCTGGGACTACAGGCATGTCCCACTGCGCCCAGTTAGGTTTTTTTTTTATATATATTATTTTGTAGAGATGGAGTCTCACTGTGTTGCCCAGGCCTCAAGCAATCCTCCCGCCTCGGCCTCCCAAAGTGCTGGGATTACAGGTGGGAACCACCATACCTGGTTGTTAAGATTTATTGAAACTTTTTTCTCAACTTGAATCTCTCAACCTTTTTGTACTTGGCAATACAGAGTCCTTTGCTTTGCACTGCAAGAAACATAGCACTGAGCAAAGCCTGTTTCTGACCCCATGAGCGTATAGTTTTATAGGGCAGGTAGGCCCTCTTATTCAACTGTTTACTCATGACAAAAATAGAAAAACTTAAAGTGATACAAAGTGCTATAAAAGCACAGGAGTCTGAGGTCCTGTAGAACTTTGAGAGGAGAGGAATTGGTAATAGGACAAGGTCAAAAGCCATCCCAAGTCATCCCAAGGCCCTGGACACCCCTGAGACACTCTCACTGCCCTTTACTACAAAGGAAAGTTCACATCATTTCCTCCATATTTCTTTTAGAATCAGGTGCTGAC